>JARQZK010004383.1:307500-362500 GCA_030704885.1 Cynegetis impunctata | reverse complement strand
CTCTAACTCAATTTGCAGAAGGGATGGAGTTGAGCAAATTTTCAAAAACCACGAAATTTACCCATCCTAGTCCAGGAGGTCTGAAATAGATTTAAAAAAACTGTGTGTGTCAGCTCCGACTCACAACTGGAGTTTACACCTGTCGTGCGTCAGTTTTTTTATATCTTTCAATATTTTATCAACTTCAATGTGTAATGATTCAGGAAGATTTAAAAAGATTATATGACTACTGTAATAATAATAATCTTGGATTGATTGGGCCGATACTTGGTGTAAATTAATAAACATATTAAAACAATGGTTAAAAATAACAATTTACACATTTATTATAAGAAATAATGCATGACGCACGTTTCGGTGGAACTTCACCTTCTTCAGATGCTAATGGCAAACTAACTATGATTCTCTGTTATAACGAAAACAATAAATGACAAATTATGTAGAAGGGGTAAATAGAAAGATGGTTACAAATAATTATTAGAGAAGGAAAAACCAATTCTGAACTGCTAGTCAGATAGTTCGGTAATTTTGAAAAGATTAAGAAGGGGGCTTGAAGTATGATCGATTTGGCTATTCAATAGGAGACCGGAATGCTTGTATTTATTTATCTGTAATGATTCTAAAAAATTAAGTTTAATTCCTTTACTTTCAGTATTTAATATTTTAAAATCGAAATTGAATGTGTGATTTTCTTGGATTAAATGGTTTGCATAATGTGAATCCGACTTCTGATTAACAAAGCTACGTTTGTGTTCTGAAATTCTAGTTTGAAAACTTCTGAAAGTTCTACCAATGTAAAACTTATCACAATCGCCACAATTAATTTTATAAACTCCCGATTTATATATCAAAGTTCATAAAGATAATAAATCGGGAGTTTATAATAGTATATTATTCAACGAGCACAAAATGATTGCTATTTTTCACGAGGGTGAAGTTTGCGACACGAGCTGCAAGCGAGTGCCGCAATTCACCCGAGTGAAAAATTGTAATTTTGTGCGAGTAGAATACTATACTTTGTCCACGACTTCCTCGAAAAAATTAGTAATAATCTGCATTTTCAACAATAAAAATAGTTATCAAAAGCGTTGACATAACATTTTCTGTGTTCACGGAAAACTGCATACTCACGTAAACGTCAACTATTTCACTTGACATCGATTCATTCCTTTCTTTCACTCTGATAAAAATGAAATAGATAATTTATTAGAGTAAATATTCAATAAGTTGGGCATTATATTAAATATTAGTTTAATAATTTGCCTAAAAGTTATCTTAGTTACATGTAACCTAAAAATCTAATAACAATACTATCCTAACAATGTGAATGATAGTCTCAAGTTTGGACATACGTTTTGAGTGTGACGTCATGCAGTGTATAATAAACCATTATACACACTAGTGAATAATAGGTATAATTGTACTTCAGGAAGCATACGTATAATGAATGATTTATAGTACAGTCGTGGACAAAATTAATTGTGGCGATTGTGATAAGTTTTACATTGGTAGAACTTTCAGAAGTTTTCAAACTAGAATTTCAGAACACAAACGTAGCTTTGTTAATCAGAAGTCGGATTCACATTATGCAAACCATTCAATCCAAGAAAATCACACATTCAATTTCGATTTTGAAATATTAAATACTGAAAGTAAAGGAATTAAACTTAATTTTTTAGAATCATTACAGATAAATAAATACAAGCATTCCGGTCTCCTATTGAATAGCCAAATCGATCATACTTCAAGCCCCCTTCTTAATCTTTTCAAAATTACCGAACTACCTGACTAGCAGTTCAGAATTGGTTTTTCCTTTTCTAATAATTATTTGTAACCATCTTTGTATTTACCCCTTCTACATAATTTGTCATTTCTTGTTTTCGATATAACAGAGAATCATAGTTAGTTTGCCATTAGCATCTGAAGAAGGTGAAGTTCCACCGAAACGTACGTCATGCGTTATTTCTTATAATAAAAGTGTAAATTGTTATTTTTAACCATTGTTTTAATATAATAATAATCTATTTTAAATTTTGAAAAATGTTTTAAAATTTCATTTAATCGAAATGTCAATATATTTCAATTTCAATATTCGCTTAACCTCCAGCAGCTTACGGAGGTAGATAATATTGTAGATTTGGGAGTTACCTTTGACACTAAACTCCTGTTTAAACAGCACATTGAAAAAGTTATAAGTAGCTCAAACAAAATGCTTGGGTTTATATTGCGCAAAGGTAAACTCTTTCGATATAAAAAAACTTTTTTAACTTTGTACTATTCTTTTGTGTTTAGTAGATTAAACTTTGCATCTTTAATTTGGAACCCCATGTACGCTTGCTATATTAGCAGACTTGAAAGTGTCCAAAATAAATTTTTAAGATTTCTTGGTTTTAGATACAATGTCAATATTTCAAATCATGACCGAAGCTCGCAAAATTTTTAAACTAATAAGTTTGGCAGATCAAAGAAAAATAGCAGATTTCATTTTCTTACAAAATCTTTTTTTTTTTTTTTTTTTTTCACTTTTCTAGATCCGCGGTTGCGATTACAAAATTCGTTTTATGTTCCCTTCAGGAGAACTAACATTGCACAAAATTTCCCGCTTTGTAGGATCTTACAAACTGGAAATGCTTTTGGTTTAGAGATTGACATATTTTCTTCTTCAGGACCGTTAACTAAAAAAACCTTAAAACGTACATTTTTGGAATAAGGATTTATCTTATCTTATCTTTCGTAAAATTGTAATTTAGCCTTGTTGTTGTTGAATAAAATTGTTAAAAGTTAAGATTCAATCACTTAAAATTTTTTTTTATTTTGCACAAATATAAGTATCACTACACATAAATAAATAAAATGCACTCTAAAATCAAAACACAAATTTACGGTTAGGTTTCTGTTGTATGTGTTGTATCTTAAATACCTATACATGCATCAACTGTTGCCGTTATACCCTTATATATGCGGTGCAAACTCCAATAATAATTTTAATAACATAATATAAAATATAAAAGATATATGCAATAAATCAAACATACATACATACATTAAATGATAGACAGCTGTTCGTTAATTCGATTAATAATAATAATTTCAAAAAGCTCTATCGCAGCGAGCTGCATTAGAAAAACAGGCTTTCAAAACGTTCAAAGTTTAAAAAATCTATTAATTCAATTATGATTTTTGTTCCAAATCCTAAAAACAAAAATTGCGCCCTCTATCGTGTGAACAATATTCATTTCCACCTCCGGGGGGGGGGTCAACCCCCAACCAGTTTATATCGAAATAAATACCATCCAAGATATCATACCTACATACAAAGTTTCAATCCTATGGTCCCAAAATTGCGCCTCCTATCGTGTAAACAAGATTCATTTCCTCTCCTATGGGGTCAACCCCCCCAACTCGTACCAAAACCAATCCTATCCATATATCATACGAAACTACCTACTCACAAACTTTCAATCTTATTGCCCCAAAATTACGCCCTTTATCGTGTAAACAAGATTTATTTCTTCCCCCGGGGGGTCAACCACCCAACCAGTTCGAACCAAAACCAATCCAATTCAAGATATCATACGAAACTACCTATTTACAAACTCTTCACCCTATTGCTACAAAATTGCGCTATTTATCCTGTAAACAAGATTTATTTTCCCCCCAGGGGGGTCAACCCCCCAACCAATTCGAACCAAAAACAATCCCATCCAAGATATCATACGAAACTACCTATTTACAAACTTTCAAGCCTATTTCTCCAAAATTGCTCCCTTTATCGTGTAAACGACTTGAAAATACATAAGCTCTTACATAAGCATGTTTTCAAAGTGAAAACCTGCTAATAAACCGCCGCATCCACGTGTTTTTCAGATTCTTTTTCTTCGTTATTCATTGTCATTCAAATCAGTTTTTTTTATGTTTCAATATTTTATTTACATCAATCACTTAATAGTTTTGTTTATTGTGAACAAATATAAGTATCACTAGATATAAATGTCTATACATGCATAAAATGTTGTCGGTATACCCTAATCCTAATATATGCGGCGGTATACTAATAATCTCAAAGTGAAAGTTGCGCATAGGAACGTAACATTTCACTTTTAGTTAACGCTCGATTTTACTCCTCATAAAAATTTCATATAATTCTCATGAAATTCTCATAAATATAAAAATCGTTCCTTAAGGAGTAATCTCCAAAAAATTACTTCCGCACCTGATTTTCGATACGTTTCAATAGTATATTATTTTCGGGGAAAATACTACTAAAATGTATGGAATCCTGAAATAATATAGTTTGTACAGAAAACATAACAGGAACCATACAATTTATTTGTGTCAAAATCTTAGTAACTTTGAACGATACTAAATATTAAGTTATAGATTTCGAGGAATATTTGAAAATTTAACAAATAGAGAACTTACACTATCGCTCATCAATTTATTCATTTATTTTACATATACAGTTTTACAGGATAAATCATAATAAAAAAACAGGGAAAAAAGAACAAAATAATAAAAAACAGCCAATATATATATATAAGGTAAATGTACCGAATTCTGACAGGTTAAGGAAGGAGCTTGATAAGAATGATTTAGATTGACCTTCTTTATGATTTTGAATTAATTGAATGTGCTAGGCTGTTCAAAAATGATAAATAAAACGACATTTTGTTGTTTAAATCATATTTATTTTTGAACTTTTATCAAAAATGGAATATTTAGAAACTAGTGTAAATGTCTCTAATTCCGACACCAGAAATAAGGTTTTAGCCAAATTATGACACACAGTAGGCTCTAATTATGACACTGTTCCTATTTAGGACACCTAGTGTTCTTGATTCTGAATATACAAATCTATAGACCATAAAAACAAATAAAGCAGTTGAGTTTTGAGTATCAAAATAAGTAAACAAATATACAGCAGCACTTTTACTTAGTTATGATTACTTATTATTCTCTAAATCTCAAATATGTTTTTAGTTCTGGTACAGTATAAGTTGTTTAAAATCGGAGGATTAATTTTTATGATTATTTCGCTAAGCTCGTACCAGATACAATCTTCTTGTTTTGGCCACTTTCAGTTACAGCCACTGGGAATCATAACACTAACAAAAGCTTCATTATCACGTTGATCTTTAATGATTCCTGGATATTTGATAACATCATATGTAACAACCACATAATCGTCAATACTGAACTGTTGCTCGCAGTTAGGGACAGATGATTCAGTTGACGGCTTTGATTCATCATCAGAATCTGAATCAAATACCCTCCGATTTACTTTTTCTTTATTATTTTTTGATTTGACAATTCTTGGCTTTTTTACTTTTTGTTCTGCCTTTTGTTCTGCCTTTTGTTCTCTTAATCTCTTACGTTTCTCCTTTTCCTCCTCTTCCTGCCTCTTTTTTTCTTCTTTTTTTTATAGTAGTTTTTCCACTGCTCTGAGCTTGCTACACTAGGTAATTTTTCTTTAGGATTCCTTTTTTTCTCCGACTTTTGAACGGTTGGCCAGAATAGTATAGTCTTGAATGGGGATGGCACATCTGAAGGAATATGACTTGTTGATTCAGAAGTTATTGTTGAGGTAGGAATATGACTTGTTGAATCAGAAGTTATTGTTGAGGTAGAAGCTGATGATATGGAAGCAAGAGTCGTTTCAGGAGTTTTAGGTCTACACTCAGTTTCTCTAATGTCATGCTCATTAGATACTATTTCTTCATTTTTGCTCCTATCTGTTACTTGAATATGTTTGTTGCTTCCTTCGGACTCATTTATTTCTAAAACAATATTGGATAATATATTCATTTTTGGATTGGATATGTCGGCGGTCTTCGCTGGGGATTCTGTAGTTCGTTCTTCAGGTGAATATGTTTCACTATTGTTAAATAATAACTTGTCTTGGTCCAAAATCTCGATTTGATAATTTTCAACAGTTATGTTCTCTACAGGGTCTTCTATTTCCATACAAATGACATTTTCCAAATGTGTTTCTTTCACTAAATCCTCATCTCCTTTTTCTTCAGTCAACACTTCCTCGATTCGTTCTGCTTCTACCAGTAAGCTTTCGTCATCTTGATAAGAGTATTCTTCACCTTCTTGAACTTGCACGATTGATTCATTAGGATTTTCGTTTTCCTTGTTGTTCAAGCATCTACTGAAATTGCACCAAAATTCAAACAATGACGTTTCTTCGATTTTCCCATTCCAATTATTGGTTTTCTGGCAATTTTTAAATTTTTCTGTTCTTTCCTTTCCAATTAACTCTTCAATAAATTCTATTTGCTCCTCATTGAATTTACATATTTTTTCTATAGGGTTTACGATTGTGTTGTTCGTATGTTGGGCTGAAGGGGCAGTCACCAGTTGCTCAAAGCTTATTGCATTGGGGTTGAATGGGCAAAGGCCACATGTCATGAAAGCGTTTTTTAACATTTTTTCATTCAAAGTCTCCTTAATGACTTTGTCTAGAAGAGGAGCAAAATTTTCCTTTCTCAATTTTTGTCTGTTATTATCAATTTTGAATTGATCTGTTGCCTTCTTCCAACCATTTTTTAAGGGACGGAAAACCCCCACGTCCATGGGTTGGAGCATATGAGTGGAATTTGGTAAGAGGCTGATTAAGATAATTTCTTTTTCGGAACAGAATTCGCTTAATGGAAGTGTCAAATGCGATTTATGGCCATCCACGTAAAATATTATTGGCAAGGAAATGTCATTTTTGAGAATCCACGGATAGAAAACGTTGCACATGTACTCGAAAAAACTTTCACTGGTCATCCATCCTGATTCTGATTTGCCAAGTCCCCATCCATTGGGCATTAAAGTAACTATGCTTTGGGGAATCCGCTCATACGAGTGCATTACCATTGGAGGGGCTACGTTACCGGCAGCATTGGCTGAAAGAAAAGAAAATAGCTAATGTTTGTTTTATAAAATAGGTACCCATTAATAAAAATATAAGGAATAAAAAGTAAATACTTGCCTGTTACCAAAACTGTAATACATTCCTTTTCGTCATTGCTTGTGTGGCTGTACACTGTTTTGCTTCCTTTAACTGTGAGGACCTTCTTTCCTTTTGGACATAAGAAAAAAGCAGACTCATCTGCGTTAAACACTCTTCTTGGATCGGAAGCTACTTCATGTAAATTGTTTTCATTGAAATAGTTCTCTAATTCCAAAAACCAGTTTCTTATGGCGGGTTCAGTTACCGCTGCACGTGAATTTATCAAGTTTTGACACATTCTATTGGAAATTTTAGTATTACGATGTAGGAACGATTCATACCAATGTCTCCCAGGTCTATTTTCACGAAACGGGTTTGGACGATTGTTCTTTTTAAGTAGCATTGCCACGCTATCCAGCAAATGGTCTTTACTAACTGGTAATCCCATTTTGGCAACGTGAATTATCCACTTCACCAATGTTGCCTCCTCTTCAGGTGTTAATACTGTTGGTGCACCAGGCGAACATTCTACAGGATATTTTCCTGTTTTCTTATAATGTAATGTAGTTTTTGGAATTTTATAAATATTACTTGCTGTTTTTACGGGCATTCCATTCTTTATTGATTCAAGTGCCAATTTCGACGTATCTGGATCATATCGACGATTTTTCTTCTTTTCCGACATTCTAAAAAAGACAGGAAATTCCTATAATCCATCATTTATCCTAAACCTGACACACGAGTTCCTAATTGTGACACCCCCTGTCCGAATTAGGATGTACCATTGAGAAGTTACATTTTGCATATTTTGAGCATAGTATACAACACCATCATCATTTTAGTACGAGCAAGAGAGAGAAAAATATTTCAGGTCTTTCACCTAATTCTGACAGACGTGTCAGAATTGGGAAATGTGCTTTGAAGTCGTCCATAATTATGACACCTCCAAAATTTGTTGGTTATAATTTAAAAAGTTGTATATTTCTTGAAATATTATATAGAATATACAATACAAACACATTTGTAAAATACCCATACTTAAAATTCACTGTTTTAGACGAAAAAACTTACCTGGAAGTTGAACCTCAACTCAAGAGTCTTATAAGAATTTGCACAAAAAACACAAGAGGAAGGTAACGGTCACTTGAAACGGGTATACATGCAGAAGTAATACACTTCGCTCTGTCAAAATCATTTTTAGACAGAAAAATGACATTAGAGTTTCTGTGAATGTTGGCGGTAATTTTAAAGAAATGGTAGATTTCTTATTTATCTCACATAAACAAAAGTGTCAGTATTAGGTGCTGTGTCAGATTTCCGTACATTTACCTTATATATATATATATATATATATATATATATATATATAGGTATATATATATATATATATATTTATATATATACATATATATATATATATATATATATATATATATATATATATATATATATATATATATATATATATATATATATATATATATATATATATATATATATATATAATACAAGTTCTTAATGATATATATTTTATAATATACTTTTATTGTGAAAAATTACTCGCTGTCACATTGTTTCTGATAAATAACGAATTATGGACTACCCTTTTGTAATTAGTGTGAAAAGGCCGTTTAACTTTTCCACAAAACAGTTATGTCAAAATTAGCATAGATAATTCATTAAACACTGGAGATTGTTTCATGAAAACAGTTTTATAATGGAAAAGATTTCCCGGAAAATACGTTAGCTGGAATTACTGTTGGAATATAATAGATGAGAAAGTTAAACAAAACTCGTACATTGTATAAAATTCATTTTAAGCTTTTCCGTAGAAACCACGCTGATGACAGCGATTAATTCGATGCTAATAGCAGATTAAACTCTTATTTACAGTTGCATTCTACCTTTGTAGGATATTTCAAGATAATTGGAGTAATTTTTTTACAAGGATTTAGCGAAACTTAGCTAGAAGAACTAACTGTTTGGGAGCTAACTCAAATTTAACGACTGAATTTATGAAATTGGTTTTTATATTTATATTGATGAGTTTTATGTTTGTATATATATATATATATATATATATATATATATATATATATATATATATATATATATATATATATATATATATATATATATATATATATATAGAAAACAGAATTCTTCGTGTTATCGAAACACGTTCGTGGCAATAAAATCAAGTACTAGGACATTTATTCGAAACTAATCAAACAAACCTCCTAGCGGAGCTGGTTATACGAGTTCACGAAACATCGAAATGCCTCCATATACCTTGGATGGTGTATGTTAGAAACATTAAGTTGTTTATCACAATCAATGGAAATGATAGACAGTCTGTTTCGCCCTTATTTGGGGCGAAACAATTCGAAGAATTCTGTTTTCTATTCATTTGCTGCCTGTTGAAAGGATAAAATCGGAGCGCTGTTACTGGCGGTGTGTATTTGTTGCATTACATCGATTTGATGTGGCAACTTTACTCTTGCTTAGCGAATATAGTAACCACCTTCGGGTGTCAGGACGTACGAGTTCACGTTGCCGAAATGTTTTCATCTATCTGTAAGATGTGGTTCGTTTGTTTCCGACGGGTGGCGCTGTGTCATATTTATATGCCATATAGTCACTTGAAGGAAAATATAAGGCCGTTAGAAATATTTGGTTGGTTATCACTTTCGATGGATGGATGATACTGATGAGCCCCAAATAAGGGCGAAACAGACTGTCTATCATTTCCATTGATTGTGATAAACAACTTAATGTTTCTAACATACACCATCCAAGGTATATGGAGGCATTTCGATGTTACGTGAACTCGTATAACCAGGAGGTTTGTTTGATTAGTTTCGAATAAATGTCCTAGTACTTGATTATATATATATATATATATATATATATATATATATATATATATATATATATATATATATATATATATATATATATATATATATAATACCTTGGCTTGCAATATTTTTAGTGAGTGAAACCGGGACACATCAATATGGGGAATTTTTTGTAAATCAGAAGCAAAATGGTGAGTTGAGAACCTTTTTATAAGCCTCGTCTAAGTGACGGAAGGGAAGAATCTAGAATCCCAAATCATTAGTTCTACACACCTTTAAAAATTGAAAAAGGAATGTTTGCTACTTGAAAATATATACTTTTTCATTCTTAAAAATTATTTTTTCTGGATCACTATCTAGAAAGAAGTATCAATAAAATAAAATTTAAAATACTTCCAAAGATTGTTTAATTGAACAATTACAAAGTCTTATTTCTTTTTGTGAAACTATAACTTTTTGTGTAACTACAAAAACGATTATAAATTTTATTCTGCCCGATAAAGTGATAGTGAACACCTCTTCACTAGGTAGCGCTCACCCTTCTTATAGGATTGACTACTTACAGCCACTATTCATTACTTTTTACATCAAGCGGGACACCCGGACAACAGCAAAATACCGGGACGTATGGCAAGCCAATATATATATATATTTTTTTTTTTTTCGTAATATGTTATTTCTGAACGTAGGTCAGAAATAACTGACCTAACAACACCTTTGACTCTGATAATATATGTAGTAAAAATGTTTTATTATCTACTGTTTTCATTTTAGTTTGTTGATTATCTACGTTAAGGTTTATAGATTTTGAAAAAGGCCATAAAATGGTCGAAACGTCAATACACAATCATTTGCATGACACCTAAATTACAATATTTAATGTGACCTAACACCAAGAACATATTACGTAAAAATATATATTAGGTCAAAGAAAAACCAAAAATGAATAAATATATATATATATATATATATATATATATATATATATATATATATATATATATATATATATATATATATATATATTTAATTAATAAGTATTATCACGACCTATTGATACAAAATAGAGTTTGAATCACGGGAATATTCGGTCTATTGAGTAAAATATATGTTTATAAACTCATTTATTCAAAAAATGCTCAATATTTCAACACTTTTTTTGTGTATTCTTCAGGAGAAATCAAGCTAAAATACAACAAAAATAATAAAATAATGAGTTTATAAACATATATTTTACTCAATAGACCGAATATTACCGTGATTCATACTCTATTATATATATATATATATATATATATATATATATATATATATATATATATATATATGTATATTTTTTGGATTTGAATTTTTGTATTCCAATATCCTTGGTGGAGGGTTGTATTGGGGAACAATTAGAAATTTGTTAATTCACTCAGAGTCAAATAAGACGCACTGATGAGATCTAATAAGATCGAAACAGATGTATGCAGATTTTGAGTCAGGGTGGCTTGCCGTGTTCTATAATTCACTGTTACATTATGAGTGTAGATTTTGCGTTGCGGAATACATATAACTAGCTCCCTTGGAAAGTTGTTTGATAATTTTCAAATTATTGAAGAATTTTCCTTGTTCACTTTATGTAGGTAATTTATATTGATACCTCCATTTAGTACTCTGTCTTTTTCCTATGTTTCTATTGCAGCTAAAAACTGACAAGAGACTTTTTTATTGTTTTCAGGATGAAAGAGAAACATATATTATTGAGTGTAGATGGATCGAAGAACAACGTTATCAAAATGAAACCTCCGATGGTATTTTCGAAACAAAACGTTGATGAAGTTGTTTCCACAATCGACAGGATATTGGAACAGCTAGAACAAATAAGGTCTTTGTCAAGAGGTGACAAAATACAGAACGGCACTGAATGCAAAGTTGAACAAGAGTTGAGGACTCGTCAGCCGGATGATTTGATATTGACTTGAATACAACACACATAATTTTTGTATATGAATGATACATTGGTGTATTGATTAATTTATGTTATATTGTTTTGTAGTGTTTTTTTATGTGGAATAGACATAGATAATCAGAACTTTTCCTTATTTTGAACTTATTAATATATTTCCCTATCTTGATTTAAGGAATCTTTGATCAGAGTCGGACTGGGACTATTTGGTCCACATGGCAGTGTACCTAATTTGTCCCACCACTTCCCCATTAAATAAATGTTATTTGTGATAAATTTTGTATCTCCAATATTTTGCAACTTTTATTAATGAAAATACTGAATAAAAAAATACAATTTTAAATTAAAAAGTAAAATAACGAGAAAAATAGAAGAGAAGGTAATTAATTTAGCACAAAAGTGAAAGCTTTTTAGGGTTCCATACGAAACGTAAATATTCGTAAGATAAAAGCGATAAGAAGCAAATAAGAACTGAAAACAAATAATAATAAATTTGAAATATAGAGAACAATAAAACAAAACTTTGCTGTGAAAATATCAGTTATTTGAAGCACACCAAAACAACGCAGTTAAATATTTCTGAATTTTCAAGTTCATACAAGCAGATCAAATAAAATGATCATATAATGTGAAACTCATTCAGGCTAACTGTAGAACTGATATTAATGTCGATAGAGTAACGCCGTTTTCCACAAATCTGACATTCCTTGTGATAAATGAGATTTTTCATTAATGGCGGAAAATATGAAGAATTCTTTACCTTTGACAGTTCATTAAATAGCGCTTCCGACGTTGTCCGGTTGTTTTTTTGGATGCTCACAAAGAAAGAGATTTCATTAGTATGAAAATGCACCTGTTTCTACTCCCCAGTCCTTTAATATACCACAATCGATATTTGAAAGTATAAAAAGAATCAACGATTTAAAATTGTGAGGCGAATCATTAATCTACTAAGGTATATATCCTTCTAAAGCTATATATATATATATATATATATATATATATATATATATATATATATATATATATATATATATATATGTATATATATGCAGGGTGATTCACGGTGGATGGCACATTAGACGTTTCTGGTGAACCATACAATGGATCACTTTGAAAATTCAAAGAAGGGCATAGTCGGACATTCTCTACCCAACTAAAATATTTTCGGTAATGCAGTGTTGCCACTTCTATTAGAAAGTAGTAGCAACTTTGATTTTTCAAATAGAACTACCTGTATATTATATTATTTTTAGAATCTCCAATAATTTCCCAACAATTTTTCATGATATTTCCCTATACCTATCTATTACCGTTTTCGAAATAAAAATTATTTTCATTTTTTTTTCGTCGGAAATCAAGACCTCTAAAAACTCTGATATCTTTGAGCTAAGAAATACAATGATATCGAAATTTCGGTTTAAGTTTGTTGATACTTAGGGGCTTCCTACACTTCAGCTTAATCTCCGTTATTTCAATACAGGGTGGTCAAAAAATACAGTTATTTCGTTAGCTTGAAAAAGTGACTATAAGTTGGTTATTTCAAATGGAATACCCTGTATATTATTGAAAATTCGGAAAGCTGCTAGAATTTCCATTTTATTTATGTATATCATACCTATACCTAACTAGTCAATTTTAGGACTTATGAGGACTTATTTGTGAAAATGTTCCTTGAACATGGTATCCCCTTGGTATTTGCTAAGCATGTCATGATTACTATTTGACAGTAACGTTGTGACTATCTACTAATAATATCAACACTTTCATCACTTCAGAAGTTGGAAATACCTTCAGAAACGATGGAAAAAATTTATTCAAATGAAATTCTTATGAATTTGTTTATTATTTCTCGACAGTGTGATAAAATTATCAGCAGGACATGTAGAAAGTTCAATGAAATGTATCCGAATCTTCTGCCGATGAACCTCAAGAAATTTATACGAATTCAGAACAACTTCAATACATTTGGATCAACTTTAAAAAACTACCATATAACTTGATAGTGGAAATATTGACATAAATAATTATAAAAAAGGAAAACAATTATGTGGAATATTTCAAAATATGTTCGAATCGAACTTTTTTTTTAAACATTCCCCAAAAATAAAAATCTAATGTATAAGCATAAATTTCTTGAGGTTCATTGGCGGTAGATTCGAATACATTTCATTGAACTTCTACATGTCCTGCTGATAATTTTATCACACTGTCCAAAAATAATAAACAAATTCATAAGAACTTCATTCATGATATACATAGATAAAATGGAAATTCTAGCAGCTTTCCGAATTTTCAATAATATACAGGGTATTCCATTTGAAATAACCAACTTATAGTCACTTTTTCAAGCTAACGAAATAACTGTATTTTTCGACCACCCTGTATTGAAATAACGGAGATTAGGCTGAAGTGTAGGAAGCCCCCAAGTATCAACAAACTTAAACCGAAGTTTCGATAACATTGTATTTCTTAGCTCAAAGATATCAGAGTTTTTAGAGGTCTCGATTTCCGACGAAAAAAAATGAAAATAATTTTTATTTCGAAAACGGCAATAGATAGGTATAGGGAAAAGCATGAATAGTTGTTGGGAAATTGTTGGAGATTCTAAAACTAAAATAATATACAGGTAGTGCCATTTGAAAAATCAAAGTTGCTACTACTTTTTAATAGAAGTGGCAATACCGCATTACCGAAAATATTTTAGTTGGGTAGAGAATGTCCGACTATGCCCTCCATTGAATTTTCAAAGTGATCCGTTGTTTGGTTCACCAGAAACGTCTAATGTGCCATCCACCGTGAAATACCCTGTATATATATGTATATATATATATATATATATATATATATATATATATATATATATATATATATATATATATATATATATATATACAGGGCCGTATGCACGGGGGCACCAGAGGTTGTTGAGCCCCCTCTGGAATTATCTAAGCCCCCTCTAGAAAATATATCAGAATTATTACAAACCAAAAATGTTTATATCTGCGTTGAAACATAAAACTAGCCTAGTTACAAACAAATCTACCTAATTGTAAAACTGACTTGAAATTATTTATTTGTGGCATCTTTTAACCCGCAAAACATGTTGACGTTTTTTATTCTAAAATGAAATAGCGACAAACGAGCGGCTACCATCAGTGTTACCAGATTTTTCAGAGCCGTGTTGCACTTTAGACGCTAATTTGTCGCCCAAAAGCGCAACCGTGGTTGCGACATGTAAACATTGGTAACAAGTATTTTTCATATAAAATTCACTTATTCTAGGAGTTATTTCATACGTGTTTTGCTGCTAATTTGTCACCCAAAATCGTAATCATGAATTTTCACAACTGCACGAAAAAAATAGTGCACCCAACATGTTGCCTACTCGTCCGAAAAACAATAATAGGTACTTTCGGGACTTTTTACTTAAATTACTATTACAATCAAAACCACGATTCTGTTACAAATATATTTAAATAGTTGATGGAATCCGTCGTTACTACGTGATAATTTAACATGATTAACAAAACTAAATTTGATTTTACTACGTTTATTATCACAAAATATTTTGAAAAATATAACACTGCGATTGCTATTTCGGTCACTAGACCATCATCGGGCAGATTGAGTTAAGAACTGAATACAAAATAATTATAGATTTGCGCTTACGGGTGGGAAAGGATTATTGCAGGTACCTAAATAGACAAGAGGAACATATTTCAAGAAGGGCTAATCGAGTCAATTTCACAAATTGGTACAATACAATGTTCTTAGAAAAGTCATTATTGTTTAAATACACTAAATATGGGAGAATATATCAAGTCAATCTGGTCGTTCAGCAAGATATCTTTTGCATTATTATTGAGTTTAAAAATTTCTAATGATTCTAAGTAAGTAAGTTTGGTTCCTTTCGGTAATTTGTGCATGATTTGAAAATTATCTATTTGTGGAAATGGGTGGTGGCTTTCACGGCAATGATTTGAAAACGTTGAATCCGTTTTATTTTTCAAAAAAGATTGTTGGTGTTCTTTAAATCTTGTCTTGAACGATCGACCAGTCTGACCTATATATACTCCTTTACATACAGGACAAATCAACTTATAAACTCCTGAACTTTCAAATTTTGAAGTGATATCTTTGGCATTGAATAAAAATCCTGAGAGTTTTGTCTTAGGTTTGAAAGCAATTTTAATATTACATTTAGGTATGACATTAGCAACTTTTTCTGTTAGAGGACCAAAATATGTTAAAGATGTTAATTTTTCCGATTTTTCTACTTTTAATTGGGGATATATGCTGTTGTACGCTAGTTGATTACGTTTCTTGTTTATCATTTTATCTATCAAACTTGTATGAAAACCATTATTTGAAGCAATTAGTTTTATAGTCGAAATTTCTTTCGCTAAATTTGTTACGGATAATGGAATTGAAAACGCTCTGTGGATCATTGAATTAAAAGCTGAATGTTTATGGGAAAGAGGATGATTTGAATCCGACGGAATACATATATCCGTGAAAGTTGGTTTTCTATATATATCGAAACTCAAAGTATTATTATTATGAAAGATAGTTAAATCCAAGAAGTTTATTTGTCGATCCAATTCTTTTTCAATTTTGAACTTTATATTTGGGTGAATGCTATTAATATAATTCAAAAATTGATCTAATTGTCTGGCGGTTCCCTTAAAACAAGCAATTACATCATCAACGTATCTATGCCAAAAACTTATATGCGATGCTTTTGTAGAATTGAATATTATGTTCTCTATATGTGTCTCTATATGTGACATGAAAATGTCTGCAATAAGCGGACTTAAGGGGGAACCCATAGCCAGCCCACTAGATTGTTCAAAAATTTTGTTATCAAACTGGAAGTAATTTTGACTAAGACATATATCTAATAAGAAAATGATATCATTTACATATCCGAATTATATTTTGTTTACATACCTTTGCTAGGCCCAAATTATTTACAGCAAATATCATTTATTTCCAAGTGAGATCTGATAGACACAACTGAATTTAACATTTTTAGTATCATTTTATTTCGAATTTTACATTTAACAATATTAATCAATGAAAATATCCTTTCCACGAATGCAGTGGATGACGGTAACCTTAGAAGAGTAAATGCAAATGGAGCTAAATCTTCAAACATGAATTTGTAGGCTGCATTTTTAAAATCTATAATCTTCCTCCAAAAAGTGGCTCTATGATATGAACGTCTACAGATATATTTATTTGTTTATATTTAATGATGAAAGTACATTTTATTTTTTTTATATATTTTTTATTTCTATTTGTTTAATTTATTTAGAGTTTTCTACGAGAGATTTTTCATCTATTATTTTTATTAGAATAATTTTTTTATTTTTCCAAAATGTTTTTCAATTAATATTCGTTTTCCAGTATACACCTCTAGGTAAAAAGACAGAAAAAGCTGTATATTCCTATCTTTTTTTCACGTATATTTATTTTAGTACTATGTAAAAAACAAGCCCCCTTAAGAATTTGTTCAGCCCCCTCTAGAAACCAGTGCTTGTTACGGCCCTGTAATATATATATATATATATATATATATATATATATATATATAAATATATATATATATATATATATATATATATGTATATATATATATATATATATATATATATATATATATATATATATATATATATATATATATATATATATATAAATTGTGTTGTTGCCTGTGAACTATTTCTAATCTTTTGATAATTATTAGCATAACAGGCTTGTTTGAATCTCAAAAAACTCGATATTAAAAAGTTATTCACGACATTTTTATCAAACTTTTTTTTTTTTTAAGTTTTGATAAAGCCACGAATGTCGTGGCGAAACGTCAACTTTTTAATAAAAATCGAGTTTTTTGAGATTCAACAAGCCTGCTATTGCTAATAATTATCAAAAGATTATATATATATATATATATATATATATATAATATATATATATATATATAATATATATATATATATATATACATATACATATATATATATATATATATATATATATATATATATATATATATATATATATATATATATATATATATATATATATATATATATGAGATATAGATCTATTAAATAAAATATATCTCTTAAACACCAAGGCTCTGGGATCTTTTAACACTTAATCTCAACATTGTGCTCGAATGTTGTAATTCTAAGATCTCTATGAGTATTCTATTCTATAGGTAGCCAACTTATGATTTCATGCAGTATCTTGCGAAGCTCTCCATAGATCAAATTCTCTCGAAATCTGATTGTCTGAATAGCGGAGTGGAAATCAGTTAACTGACTTCTGTTAAATCTGAAGCATTCCTCTCCTAGTTTCCTTTGACTTACATGAGCAAGTTACATAATACAAAACCAATTAATATATCGGTATAATATTGAACCACTAATCGGCGTAGTTGCCAAATGAGCTATCGCTGTGAGCAAAATAGCTTCAATATTTCACTGGTAGGGTTACTCGTAAGATTGAACAATTTCATGTAAACAATTGACAAAATAATTTTTGCCTGCTTCATCTGTAGAAAAAAGCGAAATATTTAGTCTAATATTTTAACTCAAGTCAACTTGAAAATTCCAGCGAATTAAACTTTGTTGATCTAGTGATCGACGCGTGTCGTACGAATTCGTGTTTTGTTATTGGTGCTTCCTTAAAATAACTTCCTAACCCTAGGAGCACAAATAATAGAACACGAATTCGTATGGTACTGATCACCTTTGTTAACTTTGTTGAAATATGTAAGTTGACTAGAATATAGTTAGAATGCAGAAAACAACTAACGATTTGAAATTAGCTTAGATGATACAGCAGTTGAAAACAATCCAGTTTAATTTTTGGAACGAAGTCCCTTATCGCGCGTTGCGAAAGGGGGCTAGACGGAAAAAATTAAGACCAAAAGTTGTAACGACACTTTTTGCGCACGCACGCCGTTTTCTCCCTCTTTCTTTCCGTTCTCTCATCCCGTCTCTTTCTAATCCCACTCCGCTACGTCGCCAATGCATTGATTGTGTATAAGTTATATGTATAAAAGAACAGATTACGATAGAAATCAGATATGGCATAATGAAAATGAAAAGATAAAGCTTTACAAATTTGTTCCATAAAATAATGACTACGTATTGTAGGTTTAATATTCAATTATATAGAGTGGCGATACGTTATCCTCTCGTTATTATCACTATTGCGTCTAAAAAATTACATAGACCGGGTGGTCTAAGTACTGAACCCTGGTGTGTCGTATTTCTGGATTCGAATCCCAGAGGTTTCTCCCGGCTTTTTTCATTTTTTCATTTACAATTTCGTAAGGGCTCTTAGCCCCACATTTCAAAATTAATTATTTAAGTTTACGTTATTTGTTATTCTCTATAATACTAAATTTCTAAATAATTCTATGTACAAAAATAAAAATCAATCAGCAATTTTATTACAATTCCTTCACTAATTAGGTAATCCAAAGGAACTTCGTTCCATCCGGGTGTCCCTCGACACCTCTCTTCTTTTTTCTTTGTGGTATTCTAAACTTCCATTATCTGAATTTGATTAGTGAATGAATGACAAGTTCAAAAAAGAATGCTGCTGAAAAAATTAAATTCGATAAATTAGTGGAATTGAATGGCAGTATCTGAAAAAGAAGAAAATGAGGTTAGTAAATAATAAGTTAAAAAATAGTGAAAGGATGAAAAAAAAAGGAGAAAATATCAAATATAATAATATAGAATTAATATACGTGACGCTTCGTTAATTGGGTATCTTTAACCGTTCTCAAGTGTAAAAATATATATGTGTGAGAATATATATATATATATATATATATATATATATATATATATATATATATATATATATATATATATATATATATATATATATATATATATATATATATATATATATATATATAATTATATATATATATATATATATATATATTTATATATATATATAGGGGTGAAACCGGGACACATTAATATGTGTTGGTATTACCGGATGAGGTATTCCATACTCCCAGCAGAGCGGGGTCCAACTCTGTGGTTGTTCATATTTAAATGAAAAATAAATAGCTCAAAACGTTCATCTTGGTTTTTCATAAAATCGCTGAGAAATATGTTAAAAATAAAGCTGAACATGACGAAAAACGGCTGAGCGCGTGAGAGTAGTTGACGCGTGGGGGTAGAGCAGCAGGCAAGGAGAAGTATGACATTCGAAAGCGTCGGCATTTTGAACATGACAGTAATTTCTAAACGTTGTCAGATAATAATTGTAAACCCCCACTCTTCAACTACTCTCACGCGGTCGGCCGTTTTTTGTCATGTTCAGCTTCATTTTTAACATATTTCTCAGCGTTTTTATGAAAACCTAAGATGAACGTTTTGAACTAAGAGAATTCTGCTTTCAAAATCTTTTTTGTAAATTGAAATCGGACCATACCTGTCGCATTCAGGTCTGCTGGAAAATTGCATAGTAACATAATCAAATGGCCACAGATCAAAAACTATGCATCGGACAGTTTCTGATCTTCGCACAAATGAAGTTTATATCAATAGCTAATACTGGCCGGAGAATCTACGCTACAACTCAAAAAATAAGTGAGTTAAGAATTTTTGAAAAAACTGCATTTTGGCCGGTTTTTTCCGATTTCCTCTCAAACTAAGGGTCTGATCGAGTCGTCCCACTTCTCATTTTCTTCGTCTTATCATTCTCTACAATAAGTCTATTAACCCCATCACGTTTACTCTGATAGTTTCATTTTTATAAGCAAAAAACTAAAAAAACTGCAATTTTTTGCATAAAATTGTTAATAACAAAGTTATAAATAATAAAGTCGAGTGAAAAACATATCACTATATCATATGGAACTATTTTACAAACAATGGCGCAGCTGGTTTTCTTCTAACACTTTTTACATGAAAAAATCTCTGTAGCTTGGCCTAGGTAGAGATTTTGCTGCGGGACCAAACTGAAAAGAATGTGAGACTAAAACCGTAAGAAAAACATATAACGGAAGGGCAACGCGCATGCGTCTTTCTTTCATTATCTTTCTCCTTCTGCCAGGACATATACATGAAATTCTTGTCTAAGCATGTGGTGTATACTCACATTATAAACCATTTTACTTGTAAATAAACACGTTTATTTTCGTATAGTTTGTAAATCTTCATTACGATTTTATATATAGAACTAACAAGTGACTTAAATGAAATTGACAGTGATAATAGTGGAAAATTAAATACCTAAGTATTAGTTTACAAATATAAGTTAATGTATAATGGTTAATATTGTTTATACAACTTACATAATTATTTACATAATATATATTCTCTACTCTCAATACATTATTTATTTTATTTTTATTATTATTTTATTAGTAATTTTATTATAATGTCGAATCCGAAGGAAATTCGTTCCTACCTGGTGTCCCATGACACCATATCTTTTTGTATAATTTTTATATATCTAAGATTCTTATATTATTTTATTGTTGATGTCTATTTATTGTGTTTGTCATTTTCATCAGCTATAGAGATTGTTGTTTGTGAGTTTTTTTTTTAAGATACAATTACTTTCGAGACATATGTGAACCAATGTATTTATTTCATAAATAAAGAATTTTTCTATCTATATAAATTAACTTATTAGGACTAAGTATCAGTATGCATTTTCAGGAAATGCTTATCAGATCTTTTCTATTGTAAGTTACCGACATCAATAAAGCAGTAGCTGGAAGGATTTCGCGGTGATGTCCTCAGCATCATCCAATTAGGTTTCCCCAATTACCTATGTACGATCTTGAAACTTCTGCACTAAAAGTAGTTTTCAACATGTGCCGAATATGAACAGGTCGATTTTCGGCAAAAGCGCAAACTCGGCGATGCTGAAACGAAGGAATTCACTCGAATATAAGAGCCAAGTGGGGTAAGCGTCGTTTGCCAATTTCAGCAGTTGCATCGCGAATTATCAGACGTCGGGACGCCGTAGTTGGTGCTGACCAACGTAAACATAATGGAGTTTACGTTTTGTATATGGCATTATTGCTCGTTTGGTTATTCAGAAACTTAACGTCAATGATTTATGTTTCAAAAATAAAGAATAATCGATTCGAAAGTGAATAACAAAACATTAGATAGTAATTTCAATAGTTTTTTCCTAAAAATACTATAAACTCTTCAAAAATGTTTTCCTGAATCTAAAGTAAGTGATTTATTGGTGAAACCTTAATTTTTTTACGATGTATTTTAGTAATGTCATACTATTAAGCAAAAGATTTGTAATAGGTCAAATATTTTACTTTTACCGAAAGAGATTCTTTGACATTTAATTATAACACAGCAACGATTGTGGTGTTTACTTTTTATGTATGGTACTATATTCACGAACTGATTTCATCATGTTCTAGTATATAACTATAACTCTGCTGCAGTTTTGAATATTTATAATATGCGAACAATATGTTTCAACAACACAGTAAATATATTTCCGTACATTAAATGATTTTAGTATTTTTAATACGTTTCTAAATTTAATTAAAATTCAAATCATTCGGTGTTGAGCCGAAGAACTTGAATCAAATTGTTTCATTAGTTTTTCATGAAGCTCTTGATTATAATTACCATAACTGCAGCATTTGTGGCTGCTGTAGAAGCTTTGGCTCAATTTAATTTATTTAATACAAAATATTTTATCACAGTATGAAGATATCTACTTCAATATACTTGGGTGTGTATTTGTATGTCGTTAATTACAATCACACCAACTGATCCACAGAAAAAAGAATTGAGGAGGTTTTTTTTTTGTGTTATTACAATGAAATTCTCAACAAATAGTATTACTTAAGTAAATACAAAGTGAAAATTTGATAATCAAGTACGTAAGTAACATAGTTTTTAATTCATAACAAATTGATAAGGTCATTCATAATGGTGCCATTGAAATGTTTCAACATAAAATGACAGCTTTCAACAGAAGATCTAATAGACTATTTATAAATGAGAACCTAAAAATTGATAATTTTTTAATTTTTCACTTGTATATTATTTGTTGACTTAACCTTAGATACGGTTGCTATAAATACACTCATTATGCCCTAGGGTGTTATGAGCGGGCATTATGGATCATAACGCCCGCGTATTGTACGAGGAGAAATGAAGCAACTTCCTTAAACTTGATTAAATACTTCATAATCCTTGTCCTATACGACTCTGGATTTCTCCGGCAATGAATTATTCGCAGCTTTGGCTGCATTTTCTAAAACATTCTTGGGTAAATTCATTTTCATTTCCATTATTTCTATAAGACTACACAAAGAAAGCAGCAATGACATTCACTAAATATGATGACAAAAATATTCACAAACATCAAAATATCAACAAATGACATGCATACTATGAAAAGGAATATGGAAAGTATAGACGTTTGGATCTTTATAACGCACTTGGTACATACATAACTATTATCTTTCGTTCGTATGTACCTAGCTGTTTCATAAATGTATGTACCCTTCTGTATCCTTACAGGTAATGCTTCCTCAGGATTCCAAAATTACACTTTGCAATGCTTTGGTATTGTCGGCATTTGGTATTTTCACCCTGTTTCGATCAAAATAGTCTCAACGAAAGTTAGAACTCTATTTACTCAATGCAAGTTCAAAACTTTTCATCATCATCACCATTCAACAGTTTGCGTCCACTTCTGGACATAGGTCTCCCGTAGCTCTTTCCATTTTCGCCGATCTTGAGCAGTTTCGATCCATCTAGATTGTATCCTTTTAATCCATCTTTTTGGTCCTTGGAGTCCTCTTTTTCGATATGCATCGTCCCATGGTCTTCATTCGAGAATATTTTTTGTCCAACGATTGTCCGAAAGACAAGCTGCATCACCAGCTCAGTAAGATTTTAGAGCTGTTGCGCGCGTTACAGCATCTGTCACTCTAGTATTTTCTCCTATTACGTTATTTGGGATCTTATCTCTAAGGACCGCCACGCACGAGCAACTTTTCGCAGGCAACTATTTAGTTGCCGAAATAGAATGCATGGGTTTATATAGAACCTCACGTACAGGCGATTTTTTAGTAGAAACAACTGAAAATGGAGACCTGTCTCATTCTGCCGGTGACTAAACAGTTGCCTACAGTTGCCAAGAAATATACAACGCACTTAAACCTGCCTTAGTCGAGTACTTAGCGTACGCTGGCTAGTATTTGGGAGGTCTCGGGATCAAACCCTGGGGCCGACTGGTCTGCCCATGAGTTTTTTCAGAGGTTTCCTCATGGTAATGTAAGGCACTGCTTGCATACTCACAAGGCGAATGCTGGGCCAGTATTAATCCGCTGAACCCTAACCACACTTCCTATGTTCCATAAATATCCCGTCTCACCTATCCTTAATGCACTTGTACATACAAGTATATCCTCTGATCTGGCTGAAGGAGTTAATCCCAAACTCAAGCTGCCCGCCTCCCTGACACATACTTCAGGGAGGAATGAAACACTTGTGTTTCCTTTCCTTCCACAGGCGATTTCTAGTTGCCAGTCAGTTGGTTCTTGTTTTTCAAACGTTTCATTTAATGTTGTTCGTTCTAGTATTAATTCTTTATTTATGTCGTTCGACATAGATAAATTTATAAGTGAGGTTGAAAATCGGCTAACGTTATATTGTATTCGGTACTCTCTCAATTCCTCAAAGAGCAGATATAATTGACCCTTGAAAAATCTTCGGCTTCAAATAGGATGAACCCAAAATCCCTTTAGGTTTTATTTTCGTTTAGTGTGATAGCACACAAACATGCTACATCAACAAAATGCATGTCGAACTGGGAGGTGCGGGCAACTATTCAGTTGCGTTAATGTAACAAAGGCAACTTTTTATCACGTCAATTTTTAATCACAGGCAACTCAAGTTGCTCCTGTGCGGCGGGCCTTAAAGATTAGATCCCAAATAACGTAATGAGGAAGAATACTGAAGTTACAGATGCTGTAACGCGTACAACAACTCTAGAATCTATTTTTTTTATGTGATAGTTATTTTATTTCTGGTGTCCTTAGTTAGAATAAGTGTTTCAACTCCATAATTAAGCACATTCGACAAGCATTGGTTAAACACTTTTCTTTTTAGGCATACAAGAATATATGAATTGAAAATATTGCTTATCTTTTCACAAGCTACCCAAGTTAAGTCTATTCTTCTACCTATCCCGTAAGTTTCAGTGTCTCTACCTATAGTGATCTCATGGACCAGATATTTATATAGGCGCACTTGTTCTATACTCACTCCATTCATCTTGTTTGCGATTTATTTACAGTATGAGAAAATTTGATCGAATCAATCACCAATTAAAAGATGCAAAATGGCTAAACATAGTTACAACTATGCAACCGCCGTACTTTCACAAAAATATTAGATTTAGACCGGATGAGCGTAATTTGAATACAAGGAATAATGGGCTCATATCGCTTCCTCTACATCGTTTGGGTATATTTGAACGATCCTTTACGTATTGAAATTTCATCGTCAATTTATAACCTTATCTTACGGAGTGTATCTGCTCCCAGGAAACTTGGAAAACTTGGAAATTTCTTTGCGATCAGCAAATATGTGCGTTCAATTTGGCTTAGGTAGCCGTTTTCTCCTCTGACGTATTTCAAATTTATGATGTTTTATAGTACACATATAGTAATGAAATAATTATTTTTGTGGTTCCTCATCATTTAGAATTGATTAGAAGCATTATATAATTCTATGCTTTTAAAAAATGTTTCTTCTTTTTTTATATCTAATGAATCTAGAATTTCTTCAACCAGCGTAAGAGTGCTAGAACTGTCTTATTCTGGTGAATATCTGGTGCGTTATTTGAAGATACACGATATTTCGGTGATTAAAGGGGTTTAAATGAAGCGTTACATTTCCAGAAACAGGCAAGAGACACGCAAATAACTACCTAATGGATTTTTCAAAAGTAAATCATTGCAAAGATTATAACAAGGAATAAATTAAAACTGAACCATCACAATAGATACAATTTTATTTTTGCAACAAGTCATGTTATTTCTTTTCGGCATGATACATAATAACAATAAGGGGTAATGAATATAATTTATTCAGGAAGAATCTGTAGATTTTTTTAGGGGTTAATAATACAACAAAATATAAAATAGCATGTCCCATATACCTAATACTTATATTGAAATCAGTTTAACTGTTTGCAAACAGCATAATTTGTCTTTGTTTTGGTATAATTATAGACTCAACTTGCATTTTCGTATGTATAACATGCAACGAAAGATGATACTCTAAACTGTAAAACTTGAAAAATCTTGTCCAATAAATATACAATGTTAGAAAATAACCCTAAGACGAGTAGAGTATCAAAAACTATATATTTTTTTATCGAGTCAAGTTCATGCAGAACTTGTCCTAACTGATATATTTGGCAAATATTATTTAAAATAATCCGTATAGGTACCAAAGTTAATATCGATGTTATTGGTGGTTATTCTGTTCAAATATATCTATCCATATACACAAGTGCAGCATCATATGAAGGTTGAAGGAAATTGATTGTTTTACTTCAAGCATACGGAGAAGAATGTGTTTAATTCAAGATAAATATTTATACTATTCAACCTCAACGATTATAGTCTCCAAAGAAACGTCTAGCGGTAAATAAAAGTAAATACTTTGCAAGCTATATATAACATGAATTGTACAAATTTGCCAGACAACATGAATAATGTTATATATTCTAGAGTCTGAAATTTTGAAAAGAATCTACTCGAATATATGTACCTATCGCCTTTTTTGTCTCTGGAAATAAGTAAATAATGAAATGTTGGATGTTATAGTTGGGATAATGGGTGAATTAATTCAATTCAAAAACTGATCCAGCTGTCTTGTGGTCCTTTAAAACATGCATTATATCGTCAACGTAACTATTCCAAAAACAAATACACACAGCTCTAGTGGATTGGTCGAACCTTTAGTCAGCCCTCTAGATTGTTGAAAAATGTCATTAGTAAATTAATAATGTCAATATTTGATTCTTGCAAAATATCCGAGACAAGTGGTTAACACTCATTTGACGATATATTGGAAAACATGTTATCAACGTTTTTTCGAAACAGAGAACTTCTGGCTAAAGATTAAATTCAGTTACAAATTCCGAATGAACGTGTTATATTCATGAAGAAGTTGATAAATTCTTAACATGGAAAGTAGAACATCTGCTATAAAATTGACAACTTAAACACTAGAAAAATCATCAATAATTGTACATAAAAAACGTGAACTATACATCCTGTTCCGTTGTTTCAAAAAAATTAACAACACGAAACAACGTACTTTATGACCGATTAGATTGATATGCCGGCCATACTTAATCGAAATATATTTGTGCTGCACAGTGCACAGTTTAATAGAACATTTGAAGTGCTCTGAGCTCTCCTACCCCAGTGAAGGATCGAGTGTGGCAAATCATTAGAAAGGCCTTGAAATGACCTATACAACAAACATTAGGCTTCGCAGTTCCACACGGAGCAGGTTTGCGATTTTAGAGTTTTTTTATCGAAAACAAAGAACTTCTGAGTAAGAATCATAATTTAGCTTTTAAAACCAACAACTCTTCAAGTAAAATCATTAAAACCAATAAATCGAAATTAGATAAAAATAATAAATCAGGAGTTTATAGACTAGAATGTAATTCATGCCCTGGCCTAAGATTTATATAGGTCAGACGGGAAGATCTTTTGAAAGTAGAATCAAGAACACGAAAGAAGTTACTTTAATAATAGGAGCGACTCCCATTATTCTAAAAATTTAATAGAAGAAACACATGCTTTCAACCATAATTTCAAAGTTTTACATACAGGAAATAAGTCTCAAAAATTAAATTTATTAGAATCTATGGAACTTTTGAAACATAAATCTTAGGACCTTTTACTCAATGAGCAAACTGAACTTGATAATTCCGCGTTATTAAACCTGGTATTTAAAACCTCTTAATAGTTTACCATTCCAAATAAGTCAATACCTGTTATACCGTTCTTAGAATCATAAATACTGTTATTAATACGTATTAGTTGAATATTTCAGAAAATATATAGGTAAGCACTGTGATATATTTTAAGAATTAGTTTGTTACTAAATAATGAAAGCAATTGTCATTTAATTGCAAATTTAGTTGGAAATTAAGTTTAAATGAACGTGTTCTTATTTTGTAATATGAATTTCCAACAGATGAATGTTATTTCGATTCGAAAATGAACTTCTGGCTAGAGTTGAGAGTTGAAGTTGATACATTTTTAAGTTTATAACAACACAAAAAAGATCTTCGGTAATATATATATATATATATATATATATATATATAATCAGTGGCGGCTCGTGAGGTGTTGGTTTAAGGAGGCTACAAGAGGTGTTAAAAAATACACCATAGGCGAAAATTTTTAGGATTTCAAGGTCAACCGCCTTATAATTTAAAGAAAATCAAAGTAAAACAAGCAGCCTAAAATATTAAATAGGTACCTATTCGAGGAATTAATTAATTGTTGCCCAGCAAGAACCAACGGGGAGGTGAGACTTTTTTCTTGCCAGAAATAAAATAGGCCCCTCCCAAAAATAGATTAAAATAAAATTCTTGTCATAAAAGTCAAACAAAACTTAATAAAATAACAACAAAATAATATAATAAAATATACATTTAGACCTAAACAAAAAAAATTTTAATAAATTCTTTGGTATAGATATCTATTTTTCATTGATATAATAAAAACATTGTCTTTTTGATAATAAAATTCATCTATTTCATGAATTTTATACTTTTATGAACTCGGAGGTTAGGTTAGTAAGGTTAGAAAAAATCAGGTCAGCTCAAGTTTTTGAAAAAAACAGATGACCCAGCGACAAAATCTGACTTCATATTCGGCTTTTTCAGGCCAAAATAAGCTATAATCCGAAATTTCAAGAAAATCGACAGTCTGTTGTATTATCGATAATTACCATAATTCCTGCATAGATGCCAGTGCCAAACAGAGACATTTTCCCTAGTAAAAAGTAAACACTGCCAACAAAATAATTTATTTTTCACTTGTGATCCGGTAAGCCAAGGATGTCTCTCATAATTTCTGATATTAAAACCGCGATTCTGCTACGCTGCAGCAAATTGTTTAATACCGGGGTGGGTCGCAATGTTTTTATTAAAACTTTATCGTTTTAACTTAGTGCACTAAAGTTATGGGATAACAAATATTCCACTAAGTCACCATTGAAATTTTCAAAATTAACCAGTAAACAAACTCATTTTAAAACAATACGCCAAATTAAAACCAAAACAAACTATTTTCGTCCACGACAAGTCACAACGGTCCATGTCCAACAAATTCACTCGATTTTACCCGAAAGCCTATAATTGTGATTGGTCGACATTGTGTGAGACTTAGGTGCAATCGGTGTTGTCATTTACATGTGTTTTCCTTTTCTATTGCAATGAAGTATTCATTCGCAGTATTCGCACCGTTGTTTGCTTTACTGTGGCAGGCATAATGAACGTTGAAAATATACCTTTTTAAGCCTCTGCAGCGTTGCCACAAATCTTGAAATGAATGAAATGCAGTAAATGTAAATACCTTCTATCGTAATTAATAAATTATATTATATAATGTAGGTTGAAAGGAAGGTAGCTGCATAAAATGATATTATTTTGAATAATATGAATATGTTGAATGCTGACTATTCAATATAATATATTAGTGATACACGGAAAATTATTGAGGAGGAGGCTTAGCCTCCTTAGCCGCCTTCGAATAGCCGCCCCTGATTATATATATATATATATATATATATATATATATATATATATATATATATATATATATATATATATATATATATATAAACGTGACATATATGAACTCCTCAATCATTTCAGAAAAAGTAACAATAAGTAAAAAATTATTTGTTAGAGATTTCAAAGCCTGAGCAGAACAGTAATAATTGAGAAATGAGACAACTACATTTCTCACGAGGTGAAAACTCACGTTATTACCACCTCCGGGATGGCACGTTCTTTGCTGGAAATTGTCAGTTATGTGCCTTCAGGAAGGAATTCATCATCTGTGACAGCGGTTTAAACATACTACACACAAATTACTTCTGTACCATCATCTTGTCATTGTGTGTTCTCTCAGCTTGAAGCTTTTCCCTATAGTATATAAAACACATAATTCCCTTCAACACCGCCATCCTCAGTTTCACTTTGAAGTTGTACATCGAACTTAACTCAACAGTATAATTACTAAGGAGAAAAAAATCCTTATTTCAAACTATTCATGAAAATAATCTTTTACACGTTTACGAATGATATTTTTCATGAAAAAAAATTACTTTTTACTATGTATTGACTATTAAAATTACAAAACTTATTAAATTTGTTCTACTGCAAATTTTCACAGCATGTGCATGTCTTAGCTAAAAAATTATCATCGGCCTGTTTCGCCATTAAATCCATCTCAAGTGAATTAGATACGGCATCTACAAGAATTGCCTGCCTATTTTGCATTGTACGAATCTCATCTTCGTTATGGTCTTCTCTTCTGGGGTTCATGTAATTCTTCACAACTTCACACCATTCTCAAATTGCAGAAGAGAGCAATTCGTTACATGTTTGTACTGAAAAATAGAGCTCATTGCAAACCTTACTTCGAGAAAAATGGAATTCTGACGATTCCTTCTTTATATTTACTTGAATTTGTGTGCTTTATTCATCAAGTATTTTCATTCCGTACCCTTGGTGTCACAGCACAGGTGTTCCACCACATCTTCGGGACATCATGTTTACCTCCCTTCCTCTGAATTTACAAAAAAGTCCATCATTTACAATGCTAAGAAAATTTACAATCACCTTCCAGAAGAATTAAAATCTATAAGTTCCTTGGCCAATTTTCGGAAACGAACTAAATCTTATTGTCTTGAAAGACCTTATTACTCTATAGTGGACTACTATTCTGCGCTTTGATTGATCGATATGACCAAATTGAGTAACACAGGTATCAGTTTCGAAAGAGGAGGATTTGACACTCTCGGTTCTATTGTAAAGTTTGTATATATTTTGTATGGAAATGAGATGTGATTTTTATTTCTAGGTATTACATTGTTTAGTTTGTATATTTTTTGATTTATTTTTATGTTTTATATCGTTCATTTCCTATATTTTTCGCTTTGTCAATAAAGTGTATAATTTTAAAACAATAAAGCATATTTTTATTTGATTTGATTTGTAGTTTCGAACTTGTTTTCATTTTCAGATACTTGTTGAGAATGGACACTATCAGTATTTTCCTAAATATTATAAGAGACTTTTACAGTGATTGTAATCATAAGAGAGAAGTCTAAAAGAGGATGACTAGCTTCAAGTTTTTGTACATCTTAACATATTTACAGATTACAGGTATTTTGAAAATTTTTATCTAAATCTATATTATTTACATTATATCCACTTGATTAAAAGATTCAGATTCCAAATACCTGTTACCCTTGAATATCTCAAGATGAGCAAATACTTGTACCCACCCTTTCCCTTGTGATCCCCACTTTCAAAGTCTTATAATCAACCATTGTAAAAATCTCTTAAAATAGTTAGAAAAATAACTATGTTAGGTACTTAGTATTAACTAGTGAGCGGCCCGATTCAAGAAAATATAAATCACCGAACCCCGATGGGTGTCACGCCACTGTCCGCCGCATAGCTGTCACATACCTAGCCGTCGTAGGGAGTCAGCTGATTCCGTACGCGGGAACTCGTTACTACGACGCGATTGGGCCTCGCGCGCCCGGTAACTTTCGAAACGAACGAAAGCCCTCCAATTACTCGTTCGAAAGCCGGTCACGTGAATTCGAGTCCATGTGAAGCGAAAATAGTTCTTAAGCGTCCGGAATGCAGCCGTTTTCGCGAATTTCGGAGAAACGTCAAACTTTAAACGTTCGATATCGAAAATCGGCGTCTCGGATCGAGGCGAGTCGTAGCCTAAGCACTACGGAAAGGACGCAGGCGATCGACGGGGCCGGTCTCCTTATCTCGGCTTCATAAGTTTGCCAAAATGCGGCCTTCGGCCGCCTGCATTTTGGGAAGTCGAATTTAGCAAAGCAAATAATTTTTAGTATTATATACTAGTGAGAGGCTCCCCCGCCTATTAAATAGATCCGTGAAAACTATAGATCGATGAAAATATAGTTTCCCGAACCACGATGAGGGCAAAGCCGGTCTCTGCCTCTGTCGAACGGTACGCAACGCGTCAAGTGCTGAGCTCGTCCCTGTCTCTGTCGAACGGGCGCGCCATCTGCTCGCTGACAATTTCGATTTCGTGTGGTATCGGCTAGATGCTACGACCTCATTGGGACTCGCCGTGCCGAAACTTCTCGATAGAATTCAACCCGTCCAACTATCGGCTCCAAAGGCGGTCACGTGAATTGAAGTCCATGTGACGCGAAAATAGTTCTTAAGCGTCGATAATGCAGCCGTTTTCGCGAATTTCGGAGAAACGTCAAACTTTAAAGGTTCGATATCGAAGATCGGCGTCGCGGTCGGGAACGGGACATAGCCTAAGCACTGCAAAAAGGTCGGTGGCAAAAGACGTGGCGATTCGGGGTCGATCTCCTTATCTCGGCTTTATAAGTTTGCCATAATGAGGCCTTCGGCCGCCTACGTTTTAGGAAGTCCAAAATGGCAAACCAATTATTTATTTAGTATTATATACAAGCATTTGATGAGGAACGACTGTCGAAAACTGCAGTAATGCGAATTCTATAAGTTTTATTTTTTTATATCAATACCTCATTCTACTAATATTGTTCTATTTACTCGACTTATATTTTTCGGGCTCTTCATCCATTATCAAGAGTTTTCTAGCGGATTTGAAAAGTTCCTGGAGCTGACCGCCGTAATCTTTAAAGCTTCTAAAAGGTCAATCCTCTTTCCTTTGTTCAGTAATTGAAATATCCCCGAATTAACTAAAACTATAAAATGGTTATACCTTATGTTATGTTCGGAAATAATAGTTACATTCTTACTTTGGATGATTGATTTCTTATGTTCTTCAATTTGGTAGCGATGTTTCTACCAGTTTGAACAATTTAAAATGAAAAAATTCATATACAAAAGATTTTTCAAATATTGTTTGTCTGTCCTCAGTATTGAGAAATAGGGAACCCAAATTTTTTTCATTCGTACTTATAGTTCTTATATTGTACATCAAGGAAAATTCTTCAATAATAAAAAAAAATTGAGAGGTGTCAAGGGACACCCGGATGGAAGGAAGTTCCTTTCGATTAACTAGTGGAGGAATTGTAATAAAAAATTTTTTTCAAGTTATAATAATATTTTTTTTATTACCAACAAATATAATGTAATATAAAATTAATCAGTAGGCTCAATTTTAGTAATAATTGGCTTGTGGTAACTGAAGTAGGAAACATATGTTTGGGATTCTATTTTATTTGAATGTCTGTATTATTATTGTCTGTATAAAATCTCTACTTACCTAACTCCATCAGCAATATCCGGAACTTGTGCAGAAACACTGCCAGGATTCATTATTGTTATTATTTTTTATTATTTATTATGTACAAAAAACCTGTATACACTCAACAAAAATAATCGTCGCGACACCACGCTGTTCAATGCGAAATAGAAAGACGAAACGAAAATAACTGGCTTGCTTTCTATGAAGCTAAATCTACATTCACAATTCAACAGTGAATTATAGAAATCGTCAAGTCACCCCTACTCAAGATCTGCATACAGCTGTTTCGATCTCATTAGATATCATCAGGAAATTATAGAAAATTGGACCTACCACATAGGAAATATGTACTCGGGCGACGGGATACATATAACCAGCTCCCTTTGAAAGTTGTTTAATAATTTTTCAAATTATTGAAGAATTTCGTTATACAGTTGTTTCGATCTTATTAGATCTCTTCAGTTCAATTTACTTGACTTGGAATGAATTGACATATTTTCAATTTTTCTTCAATACACTTCGCAGTTGAACTACTATAACACGAAAACTGCGATCTTTGAGTTAACTCAGTCGATAATTGTAGCGTTGGAGAGAAATGAGGTACCTGTCGAGCTGTTTTTGGATCTGTCGAAAGCATTTGACTCTGTGGACCACGATAGACTACTACGGTATCAGAGATAAACAACTCAATTTGATAAAAAGCTACTTGATAAACAGAAGGCAACGAGTTTTCCTCTCCGCTGAAGATGGTGATTGCTTATCTGACCAACAGTCTCTGAAAATAGGAGTACCCCAGTGCAGTATATTGGGGCCTCTTCTTTTCGTTATCTATATTAATGATCTTCCATCGGTTTTTACAGGTGTTTCTGCTCGGCCGGTGCTGTATGCAGATGACACTAACGTTCAGATATCTGCTAGTTTGCATTCATTGAGTGGGGATGTATGCGAGGCTTTGAAGAAGGTGTGGGGCTGGTGCCTTGAAAATTACTTATCGTTGGATACAAGCAAAACTGAGTGTATATTTTTTTCAACAAGTAGGTCTACTTTGGAGCATCCGGACTCAATGATCTGTAGCGAGAGTGTATTGGAGTTTCAAGCTGAAACAAAATTTTTGGGGGTATGGGTGGATAAACATTTGAGCTGGCAAAGTCATGTTGAGTGTCTTAATAAGAAATTGAACTCAGTTGTCTATACACTTAATGTTATGAGATTTCATGTTGAGGTTGATGTACTTAAAGTCGTCTATTTTGCTGATTTTTATTCGCTGCTGAGTTATGGTGTTATTTTTTTGGGGGGCTGGCTCTTATGCAAAGAGGATATTTGCTGCTCAGAAATTTGCCCTGAGGACTATTGACTTTGGCAATAGTCATAAAATAACGAACAAATATTTAAAAATAAATAGTAAAAGTGAAGAATTTTAAAATGAAGAATTTTCCTTCTTCACTTTATACAGGGCGTTCCAACGAAAACTTGACTTTTCTGTAAGTCAGAAACGGACGTGTGATCGAAAATTCCAAAAAGCACGTCAATTTTTATTTCTAGGGGGACTAATTCTGATATGAAAATCATACCCGAAACTTCACCTCCTTGCGGTCAGCAACTACCCCCCATATTTTTTTCAATGGCATGGGGGGTCAAGTGATACATCATTTGAAAGGTCTTTTGTCGCTCTATTACCTCTGTATTTTTTTTCGAAATTGGTTCATTTGTTATTGAGAAATTAAATGTTGAAGTAAATAGACATAGTTGTCGTTACTGGAGCGATGTGAATCCTCATTTGGTGATGGAAACACATTCACAAACTCCAAAAAAATTGAATGTTTGGGCCGGTATTCTTGGTAATCATATTGTAGGACGATTCTTCATAGACGGTAATCTCAATGGAGAGACATACTTAAATCTAATACAAGAATGTGTAGATCCTATGATTACACAAATTTTAGAAAATGATGACAAACTATTGTTTTTGGACGAACGTTTTCCAATGCGTTGGATCGGCAGGAGGGGTCCAGTGGCTTCTAGATCTCCTGATTTCACACCGATGGACTTCTTTCTGTGGGGACACCTGAAGTCGAAACTTTACTCTACTAAGCCTACAAATCTAGAAGAGCTGCGACAGAGAATTGTTCGGGAATGCCGATTGCTGACTCCGGACATCTTGAATAATGTAAGAAACGCTTTCGAAAGTAGACTGTATTATTGTATGGAAGTTAGTGAAGGTCATTTTGAAAAATTTATCCGTTGATTTTGTTTCCATTGATACTATTTTTTGTTGATTTCCTCAATAAAATAAACGACGGCGAATTTTCTGTTTTTCTTAAATAAAAAAATTACAGAGGTAAAAGAGGGACAAAAGACCTTTCAAATGATGTATCACTCGACCCCCCATGCCATTAAAAAAATATGGGGGGTAGTTGCTGACCGCAAGGGGTGAAGTTTCGGGTATGATGTTCATATCAGAATTAGTCCCCCTAGAAATAAAAATTGACTTGTTCTTTGGAATTTTCGATCACACGTCCGTTTCTGACTTACAGGGGAGGGGGTCAAGTTTTCGTTGGAACGCCCTGTATAATATAATATTACTTAAACTTCATACCAAACAAAATGAAGTAGCATGAATTCTAGTATATCGAAGTCTTACGTGCTTATCAACTAGTAGTTGTGCATACAAATTCCCTTAAATGAAATCTATCTCGGTGAATATTGAGCTTGCTTCGCTCCATTTTCCTTAATATTCTGAAATTTTCAATCTCGTTCAACTATTCTCCATTAGAGAGAAAATTTTCATTTATCCGGATTAATGGCGACAGCAAAGATTTGTTATCGTCTACATACGACCGACTCCTGTTAACTTTTTCCTAGACACGCGACGTTTCTCGCATTTTGTGACATTATCGCAGCACACATTTCATTTGAATAACGTTTATATTAATACAAATGTTTGTTTTCTTATCAATGATGATCTTTAAGTTGCTGTTTTATATTCAAATACAAGCTTGTTCTTTACTTCGCTCTCAAACTTCATTATTCACTGATTCGTAACAATTTTTATTAATGTGAAATAGAACTATTAAACAATAAATAGAAGAAGAAAAATATGAAAAGATGACGGTGTTATGGGACACCAGGTAGGAACGAAGTTTCTTCGTATGATATAGAAGCAACACAGCGAGAAAGAGAAGGGATGAGAGAACGGAAATAAACAGGGCGAAAGAGAAAGGTATTATAGAATAAAGTATAAACTTTAAAATAAAAAACACTTGGCTTATGTTTCACAATATAAAAAAATATTTAGATACTGTATTTAGCAGTAATGAAAAGTCGACATGTTTCGAGTTATGAACTCATTATCAAGACTGACTACAGGAGAGTATTATATCTTCTTTTATAAAACAGACAAAAGCAAAGGTGATACCTGAAAATCAATTTGTTCGTTTACAAGGGGTAATGACTATTATGGGCGGAACTTATTTCGAGAATTTCAAGAAGGTCAAGGCGCTTTCCTTTGTTACCTGAATGTAACAATTTGGTTTTGTTGAAATCCAGGAAGTGATTGAATTTTATACAATGTTCGAAGAAGCCAATGGTATTTTTGTTTTGTAAAATTGACTTTTTATGTTCTTCAACACGAATATCTATATTCCTTCCTGTCTGTCCAATATAGAAAGCAGGACATTCGTCGCAAAATATTTTGTAAACACCACTGTTTTCTCCGGTGTTCGATTTTTCTTTATTATTATTGACCAAGAATGACTTCAAGTTTCAAAAAAAAACTTAACATCGGAGAAAACAGTGGTTTTTACAAAATATTTTGCGACGAATGTCCTGCTTTCTATATTGGACAAACAGGAAGGAATATAAATATTCGTGTTGAAGAACATAAAAAGTCAATTTTAAAAAACAAAAATACCACTGACTTCTCTGAGCATTGTATAAAATTCAATCACTTCCTGGATTTCAACAAAACCAAATTGTTACATTCAGGTAACAAAGGAAAGCGCCTTGACCTTCTTGAAATTCTCGAAATAAGTTCCGCCCATAATAGTCAATTACCCCTTGTAAACGAACAAATTGATTTTCAGGTATCATCTTTGCTTTTGTCTGTCTTATAAAATAGGATGTAATACTCTCCTGCAGTCAGTCTTGATAATGAGTTCATAACTCGAAACATGTCGACTTTTCTTTACTGCTAAATACAGTATCTAAATATATATATTTTTTATATTGTGAAACATAAGCCAAGTGTTTTTTATTTTAAAGTTTATACTTTATTCTTTATGATGTTTCACCAAGTGATGTGCGAGAATTCAATCTCAGTTTTTAAAGGTATTATACGCTTGTGTATACGACTATAGTACTTCCGTTATTGTTTTTCTTACGGTTTTAGTCTCACATATTTTTCAGTTTGGTCGTGCAGCAAAATCCTTATCTCCTCCAATAAAAATCATTTCGATTAAGTTTTTTGAGCAATTCTTATTATAAAAAAATATTTTCTGAATAAAACCTATAAAATAAACGCTTACGGCACGCGGTGTTCCCGAGCGGTCACCCATCCAGGTACTGACCACGCCCGACGCTGCTTGGCTTCAGAGATCAACTCACCTCAACTCAAAAATATTTTATTTAAACATTATATACAAACGGATCTACAAACATATATAACAATACAGATAAAGTTGATACTTTCACACATGTTTTTGCTTCAGATATCTGACGAGATCTGGCATTTTCGGCGTGGTATGGCCGTAAACATTAATTTTGGTCAATTCGACGGGAAGAACTAATTTAATTGTAACAATGAATTGGGGGTAGATTTAGTTTAAAATCGTTAATACCCAAGGGAGAGTAACTGAAAATATTCAATCTTCAATGTGATGTTTTTAATTTTATATGAATTTTCGAGGTTTTGTAGTGATTCGAAAATATAGAAGCAACACAGCGAGGCGGAGTGGTATCAGAAAGAGAAGGGATGAGAGAGGACGGAAAGAAAGAGGGAGAAAGAGAAAGGTATTATACAACATTCGCTAGTGTGTCGTCACTTCCGTTATATGTTTTTGTTACGGTTTTAGCAAAATCCCTATCTCCTCCAAGCCTGCCGTAAGGAACTCGTTCCAAAAATTATTTAACTCAATCAACAGCAGAAATACATAGTTATCAGCTCACGCATTTTCTAATGTTTTATCGACTCAATGTATCAGATTTGTAGTGGAAGTTTTCCCGTGAATAAAAAACAATTTCACTTTATCAAAAGTCAATAGTGAAGTCCGAGGTGATTCTTAAATTTTATACCCCCTAGACAGCCTTGACTAAGATTTGCAAAAATTTTTTAGGTCTGACAAATGTATTTGTTTTTCGGTACATTTTGGCATCTCCAACAGACCAAATACGCTGAAATTTGGTATCTGGGATTGCTTCTGAGATAGAACAAAATCGTAGAAACTTTGGGCAAGATAGTGGTGGGGAGGAGCATGAGGCGAACATTTTTGATATAATGGCAAAATATGTGTAAATTGATTATAAACAATATATACGTAACTCAGCGTTCTAGAGCTTTTCGTAGAGCTGGAGGATTCAATAATGGAGGTACACATATTTTTCTAATGGCAGGCATTTTTTGTTTGTTCGTGGGTTTTCAGATTTTGCGCACCTACATAGCTTCTGCATATTGAGTTAGAGGGTTAAAAATTGATACATGGATTAACTGAATATTGAGGTCATACTTGATCTGCCTCCCTTACATGTACATGTGAGGAAATGCAGCCTGCTGGAAGCAATGAGAATATCCCTTGAAGGGAAGCTCCTACCTGGAAACTGGGTTGGACATATGAGGATACTGAATCAACTGGATTCAAAACTACTGGCAAAACCATCGGATGTTATGCCAACTATCTTCGATTTCGAAACGCACTTTGAAACGGTTATAGCTGACCGTCCTAGTGCAATAAGTTTTGTTAATCGTTTGGACAAAATGTCTTCCATATGGTTTACCGATGGATCAAAAACAGAGAGAGGTACTGGCATTGGGGTATATGGACCTAAACTGAGGATCTCTAAATCCCAAGGAAGTGAACCCTCTATTCTACAGACCGAAATAATGGCTGTTTACGTATGCGCTCAGGAGTGCCTAAAAATGAACCTCAAAGGGGCGCATATCTACATCACCACGGACAGCCAGGCCACGCTGAGGTCCCTGGAATCACAAAGCCAGGGATCTCTACTGACATGGGAGTGCCGTAATACCATAAAGCAACTGGCCAGAGGCAATAAAGTGACTCTACTGTGGGTGCCAGGGCACTGTGGTGTTGAAGGAAATGAAAAAGCCGATGAACTTGCAAAAAGTGCATCAAGGTTAACACCTGCTGGACCTGAGCCTGTCTGTGGTCTTGGAAAAGACCAATATAAGGCAGCGGTTCAACAATGGGAGTTGGAAAATAGAGTAACCCTCTGGAGAAACACTCCTGGACTCACGCATTCAAAGGAGTTCGTAAAGATTTCACAGACCTATGCCAGAAAGCTCCTAAGGCTGTCACGAGCTGAGCTTCGGGTGATGGTTGGACTGCTGACAGGGTACTGTCGGTACAAGTACCATTTGTACCGTATGGGAAAGTCAGCAGATGATATTTGTAGGCTCTGTGGATCAGAAGCAGAAACAGCTGAACACATGGTATGCAAGTGTCCAGAGTTGGCGGGACTAAGAACCACCCATATGGGGAAACCTGTTCTGGATACCCATGAGGTAATGGCCAAGGCCCCCAAGGATGTTGTCGGGTTTATCAACACCATTGACGACCTCCTTGGGTTTCAATGAATGGGTAGGGTAGAGAACAAAAGACCTACATGGTCGCAGTTCCCGGAAGGCTAACCGAGCCACAACGACCCCAGTCCAAAAAAAAAAAAAAAACTTAATATTAGAAAATTATCTTTAAGGGGTTTCAATTCACCGCTGCAGTTTCTATGTTGAAATTTTGAGCGTTTCTTAGAATTTTTGAACATCTCTACAGTCACTCTAAGTTTATTTAGAAGGTTGAAAACTTGTGCGAGAATTCGGTTGATATTGAGAAGGTGAAATTTAAGGGTTTCAATTTGTTTTCCATCGTTGGAATTTTATGTAAAAATTTCATGAGTTTTTGCAGGTTTTAAAACTTCAGCCCCTACAAATTGACTTAGGGGTTGAGAATTTGTACGTAAAAAGATAAAAGATGAGGAAAAAACATGACCTTATTGATGGAGCTCTTCTGCAGAAGCGTTTTTAAAATACCTAAAGTGAATTGCTCTAAACAATGTGCCACTTCACCAATTTTCATACGAATGAGAATTTATGCAGCAACGTTAATAACATTGGATACCAACATATTCATATCCTTGTATCAATGATGCAGTATTTTGAAAAATACATGTTTTCCATCTATCTTAGAAAAAAATCGATGATTCCTAACTTTTTGTTCAAAAAATGTGCCAAATGTTCATTGATTTTTGAAATTTTTGGTAAATATAGGTACTTATTCTCACTATGAAGCACGTACATAATTGAACATAATCACTACATGCAATCAGGAGAATTATTAAGGCTATGGTTCATCATTAAATACGAAATATACGACATACAGAGAACAAGAAAAAATTTTCAATTATTTAAAAAAATGTTGAAAAATCTTCCTAAGGAAGTTATATGTATCTGCATTTACAATGCAACAATGAAACAGTGAACTATAGAAAATGTCAAGTTACCCCGACTCAGCTTCGTATACAGTTGTTTCGATCTTATTAGATCTATTCAGTTCAATTTACTTGACTTGGAATGAATTGACATATTTTCAAGTTTTCTTCAATACACTTCGCAGTTGAACTACTATAACAAGAAAACTGTAATCTTTGAGTTAACTCAGTCGATAATTGTAGCGTTGAAGAGAAATGAGGTACATGTCGGTCTGTTTTTGGATCTGTCGAAAGCATTTGACTCTGTGGACCACGATAGACTACTATGGAAGTTGTCATTATACAGTATCAGAGATAAACAACTCAATTTGATAAAAAGCTACTTGACAAACAGAAGGCAACGAGTTTTCCTCTCCGCTGAAGATGGTGATTACTTATCTGACCAACAGTTTCTGAAAATAGGAGTACCCCAGGGCAGTATACTGGGGCCTCTTCTTTTCGTTGTCTATATTAATGATCTTCCATCGGTTTTTTCAGGTGTTTCTGCTCGGCCGGTGCTGTATGCAGATGACACTAACGTTCAGATATCTGCTAGTTTGCATTCATTGAATGGGGATGTATGCGAGGCTTTGAAGAAGGTGTGGGGCTGGTGCCTTGAAAATTACTTATCCTTGAATACAAGCAAAACTGAGTGTATAATTTTTTCAACAAGTAGGTCTACTTTGGAGCATCCGGACTCAATGATCTGCAGCGAGAGTGTATTGGAGTTTCAAGCTGAAACAAAATTTTTGGGGGTATGGGTGGAAAAACATTTGAGCTGGCAAAGTCATGTTGAGTGTCTTAATAAGAAATTGAACTCAGTTGTCTATACACTTAATGTTATAAGATTTCATGTTGAGGTTGATGTACTTAGAGTCGTCTATTTTGCTGATATTTATTCGCTGCTGAGTTATGGTGTTATTTTTTGGGGGGCTGGCTCTTATGCAAAGAGGATATTTGCTGCTCAAAAATTTGCCCTGAGGACTATTGACTTTGGCAATAGTCATAAAATAACGAACAAATATTTTAAAATAAATAGTAAAAGTGAAGAATTTGAAAATGAAGAACATTATTTAAAACCACTTTCATTACTTTATTACATCTTGAAGTAATCACATATTGAAACGAATTATTTTGTAAATTCACACGTTTATTTATATATTTTTATATATATATATATATATATATATATATATATATTTATTATTATTTATATATATTATTTATTTATACAAATATTGAATTTGGGAATAATGAAAAAAGTGTTTATTTTTCACTTGTATATTATTTGTTGATTTTACCTTAGATACGGTTGCTATAAATACACTCATTATGCCCTAGGGCGTAATGAGCGGGCATAATGGATCATAACGCCTGCTAATTGTACGAGGAGAAATGAAGCAACTTCCATTGATTAAATACTTCTTAATCCTTGTCGTATACGACTATGGATTTCTCCGGCGATGAATTATTCGCAGCTTTGGCTGCATTTTCTATGATATTCTTGGGTAATTTCATTTTCATTATTTCTATAAGACTACACAAAGAAAGCAGCAATGACATTCACTAAATATGATGACAAAAATATTCACAAACGTCAAAATATCAACAAATGACATGCTTATTATGAAAAGGAAAGTGGAAAGTATAGGAGCAAAGAACCGATTTTTTATTATAATAAAATAATTTTTTCGTGAAAAATAAAATCTGGTATGCACCTCGTGCGTTAATCCTAACGCCCATCAGACGTTAGGATCTATATAACGCACTTGGTACATACATAACTATTTTCTTTCGTTCTTATGTACCTAGCTGTTTCCAAAAAGCTATTTGTGGACTACGCCTTCTGTATCCTCACAGGTAATGCTTCCTCAGGATCCCAAAATTACACTTTGCAATGCTTTGGTATTGTCGGCATTTGGTATTTTCACCCTGTTTCGATCAAAATAGTCTCAAATAAAGTTAGAACTCTATAATATACTCAATGCATCATCATTGAACCGTTTGCGTCCACTGTTGGACATAGGTCTCCGGTAGCTCTTTCGATTTTCGCCGATCTTACGCAGCCTTGATCCATCTAGATAAAGTAAAAACTCACGAAGATATCTTTTGATTGATAACATATTGTAAATTCACAGGTTCATTTTTATAGTTATACATATATATCAAATTTGGTAGTAATGATAGAAAAATGAAAAAATGTTTAAAAACAAATATAAAGTGAAAAATTTTCAAATGAAGAAGTTTATCAAAAAAATCTTTCATTTCTTTTTCATCCACAAAGACATCTTCTAAACCGATCACATATAGAAATAAACTTTACAGCCAAAGTAAGACGAATCCTCATGTTTAAGTACTAGTCGCACATGTAGAAGTGAAAACAATAAGACAGTAATAAATTAACTCTTAGGATCTTATAACACCAGACGTACTTGAACATTTGAACCTTCGCAAATTCAGCCGAACGGCGTGACAGCAATTATTATTAAGCAGTATCTTAATGAGTGGCCATAAAGTATACTGTGTCTAATTCTACTTTAACGAACGCGTCTAGATTTGCGTAAAGTGAGACGAAGATCGAAGTATTCCGATGAACGTAAATCGGTGGTTTCCATTTAAATTAGTTTTATTCGCATCGTTCCGGAATTGCGAACAGTGTCTTAATTACAAGATGTGGATTCATCCTTTTGGGAGTGAAACGTCAGTCGTGATTTCAAGTTGGGGTGAAATATAATTAAATTTTCCAAGAATAAAATAGTTCTAAGTGTTGGTAGATTATAATATTACTAATCAGAGAAATGCATATCTACTCATAAGGTTGACATTACTACTGTCAAGAGTCATATATTCGTAAGTAATATCATAAGGGCATCTAATTTTTCCGAAAAAAACTCGGAAAAACACGTTGCTAAGTAATATTTTAACAAGAAGCATGAGTGCTGGTGGCAACAAAAATCCGAGTCGAAGACGAGAATTTTTGCACCTGCACGAATGCTTTTTGTTACAAAATTATTACTTTTCATTGTGTTTTTTCGATTTTTCCTACAGGAAAAATTAGATGCCCGATTGGTATTTGACAAGACTATTTTATGAGTAACAGATTATATAATTGCTTGTGATCAAAGGTATTGTATTTTTGGTGACAACAGCCATCAAGTTTTGCCGTGGGTAAACTCGAAAAAACTGCTGACAGGTGCTGTCATACATTTTTAAAATCTAGAAACCATTTGTAAATCAGAATTGCGCGTTTGTGATTGGTGGAAATTAAGACGAGGGAAATAGTTAGTAGTAGGTAATACTATAAGTACTTCAAAATAATCAGGTTATACATCGATAACTTGTTGCATAATTTTAAAGAGTGTCAGTTTGACAGTCTAAACTGACACGATTTGTAATTATGCAGGAAGTTTGAGATGTATAACCGTATTCATTTTGAAGTACGCATTGTATTTGATGCGATTATTTATTGAGTAAATTAAGTAAAAATATCCGAATCGACTTTTTTTGAACAGTTATTGATAAACGTCAAAATTTGACGGTCCTGTTAGATTTCGATTGGTAGAGCTACTCTATGTACATAAAATCACTTATTATCGAAATCATACAAGGTAAGTTAACTAAATTGATCGTTCTAATTGGTTGAAAATTGTACGAAAAATATAATCATCAATATAATGATATAAAACCATTTTTTCCGAAAACGTCAAAAATTTAACACTTTTTCAACCTCAGTTCTAAATGTTGAAGTTTGATTTCACAGACGTCATTTTGTTTTTACTTTTTGTCCGGCCGTGAGCGTACAAAAAAGTACACTTTTTTGTACGCTCACGGCCACCTCATGGTAATTTCAAGAACGTCGGGCGGCGTACAGTTGGGTTCCGAATCTGACATAATGTAATCTGTAAGAAAAATTTTATAAATTTTATTAGAACAAGTTACTTCTTAATACTCGGGTACTTATAGACCGTGAGCTAGCGCACATGAATTTGGAGTCATCGATAAATGTCTGGCATTTAGAGTTATGAAAAGTGTGATTCAGTTGATGAAAATAAGGCTGCTTTGAAGGGCCGACCCGTGTTCGAAAATTTGGAAAATTAATTTCCTTTTGCATAAATAAATTAGTTTTTCACTGATCTCAAAGTGTCTGGCATTTGATACAGAAATAGACATCAATAAGTAACTCCCAATTTTCAAATGCCAGACGGTTTCAAATAGTCGAAAGGGTGATTCATAGGGGTGAAGTTGCAGAACGAAGAACAAAAATTCATCGTTTTCTTTTTGTCTGGCAATCGAAACAATGAAAATTATCGTCATGAAAATGATGAAAAAAAATTGCCAGACGGTTTCCAGTGTTCGGAGTCGAGTTTTTCTGTGGAAAATTATGTGAAAATTTTTTACATTTTTCAGTGATCACTATTTGTCTGGTATTTTGAATACTTGAAATTGATACACACATTTCCCATCACAAAAAATTTGCCAGACAAATTGGCAAATGGAAAAATGGTGCCAGACGAAAGAAAATTCGTAAAAAAAAAATTGAAATTTCATTGATTTATTTTTGTCTGGCAATTTGTATTTCAATTAGAAATACAACTACAAACACAATATACAAATGCCAGACAAGTTAAGCTGTTCGAAAATGTATAAATTAATTGAAAAGATATAGCAAAAATAATGAAAAATTTCATTTTTTTGTCTAATTTACACCATTTATTTATGTCTGTCATTTACAATTTTTTATGGAGTAGTATATTTATACCTTGCTTGAAATGTCAGCCTGGTTGGGTTGTTCGAAAATTTGAAAAAAAAACAAATTTAATAATTGTAACAAATTTTTGAAAATTTCGGTGCTTTTTTTCGTCTGGCGACTTGTTTCTCAAAGAAAAATAAACTTTGAAACTTAAATTAAAAATGTCAGATAAGTTGGGCTGTTCGAAAGTATATAAATGAATAAAAAAAGTTTTGAAATAATCTAATTTCTCATTTATTTTCGCCTTTTCCCCTATATTATAAGCTGTTAGTACTCGGGAAACGTACTTACTACTTACTATTTCCGGCCTAAAAAATTAAAAAATACATGAATAAAAGTTTTTAATAAATCTAGTAAATCCTGAATGGATAGTTTTGCGTTGCAATGTCGATCTATTTTATATTGTTATGTACCGGGTGGCTAGATAAGAATGCAAAGTGCTGTATCTTGTAAACTATTCGTCGTAGAGACTTGCGGTAAAAAACATTATAACAAAAGTGGACAACAGAAAATCCTAGAAATTATTTTCAGGTTTCCAAGATGGCCGCCAGGGAGCGTAACCGCCATCTAAAACTTTAAAAGTGGTTTTTCTCTGAAACACTCCAAGTAAACGTATCACAAAAATATATGCGTTTTCAAGTTGAGCTTCAATCGAGTAATTTTCGTTTGACACTTTTTGACGTTTCTATTGAAATGAAGTGGTGGGGAGTGAATCGATGCTTTTTTAAATGAACAGCTTCTGAATGAGTGAACTGATTTTAACAAAGTTGGTCTCGTTGGGATAAGCATTTATTGTTTTCTCAAAGTTATCATATCCCTGATATGTCAAGTTTATAGTGATACCGCTAGAGCGCGTTTTTTGATATACTAAAATTTTCAATTTCTCTGAAAAATTGAATGCAATGACCTGACTTTTTTTCCACAAAAATGTACTGTTATGACACCAAAAAAGGATAGTGAAAACAGTATCTCGATATCTTATTCGCAGACCAAAATATCGAAGAAACAAAATTCAGTTATCATGAAATTCTGGGAACACTCCATTACACCGTTATTTATTTTCATTTATTTGACCTGTTTCAAGAATCAATGATGAAATTACATTATTTTATGATTTTTGAATAATTGTGTTCTTCGTTCAAAAAATTCAAACAAAAACGTGTAGGGGTATAATAAGCAATGAATATAATGTGCAAGTGCAAGGTAGTCAGAATATGGGAGTAAAAATAAAAGCCTGAAATAAAAAAAAACATATATAAATAAAAAGATAATAGTGAAATGACAATTTCAATTTCAGTTGTGAGTGTATTTTCAATTATTTGTTATTTTTTAAAAACACTTTTTAGTTATTTAAAATTCATGTTTCGAAAAATATTCTCCTGCCATTATATTTCTTAACTCGAATAAGATTTAAAATGTGAATTTTTTAAATTTAAAAAGATTTTTCTTATTTCTCAGATTTCATTGGCAAATTACTTCCGTTGACAGCATCAAATTCGGGAAACTTTAGGACAAGAATAGTATCTCGAGTAGCAATAGCTCATAATATGAGGAAAAAGTCGAAAAGAAAAGAGAAATTAGATTGAACAAAAAAAATACTGAAATTTTTCATTATTTTTTTTACCAATATTCAATTCAATTTTTTATTAATTTTCGAACAAGCCAATTGGTCTGGCATTTCAACCTAAGGTATAAAAATATATTTTCAATCGAAATGCAAAATGCCAGACAAAACTGAATCGTTTGAATTTAAAAAAAACATGTTTTCATTAATTTTTATTATTAATCATTTAATTAATTATTTATACGTTTTCGAACAGCTCAACTTGTCTGGCATTTATAAATTGTATTTTTAGGCTTATTTCTAATTCAAATACAGAATGCCAGACAAAAATGAATCAATGAAATTTTTATGAATCATTTAACAACTTTTTTATAGATTTATAAATTTTCGAACCGGCCAATTTGTCTGGCGTTGAAAAATTAATAACATTTCATGATACCGCAAACACAATGGCCCTCTTATTTCGTACATTAAGATCATTGAAAAATGTAAAAAATTTTCACATAATTTTCCACAGAAAAACTCGACTCCGAACACTGGAAACCGTCTGGCAATTTTTTTTCATCATTTTCATGACGATAATTTTCATTGTTTCGATTGCCAGACAAAAAGAAAACGATGAATTTTTGTTCTTCGTTCTGCAACTTCACCCCTATGAATCACCCTTTCGACTATTTGAAACCGTCTGGCATTTGAAAATTGGGAGTTACTTATTGATGTCTATTTCTGTATCAAATGCCAGACACTTTGAGATCAGTGAAAAATTAATTTATTTATACAAAAGGAAATTAATTTTCCAAATTTTCGAACACGGGTCGGCCCTTCAAAGCAGCCTTATTTTCATCAACTGAATCACACTTTTCATACCTCTAAATGCCAGACATTTATCTATGACTCCAAATTCATGTGCGCTAGCTCACGGTCAACGCAAAATCCTATAATGCGTATATGAGTAACTTTAAATGTTTCTGACATTATTTTGTTGAATTGTCAAATTTGTGTTGCCTTGACACTTACAAAACCAGTAAGTGAAGCAATCTGGTTTTACGTTTTTTTTCATCTAATCCTTTTTAAAGATATTATCTTAATTATTTCGTTCGAACACTGTTTGCTGGAAAAATCGCATGTTTTATTCGGAGAAAAGCACTTTTCGTGGCTCGTCAAAAATAGTCGACCTCACTGCGTTCAGCCGACAAACATTTAGACTCGCCACAAAAATTATCACTTTTAGTCCTAATAAAACAATATACTATTTTCCGCAAACGTCAAAAAATGACTACTTTTTTAACCTCAGTTCTTAATGTTGAAGTTTGATTTCACAGACGTCATTTTGTTTTTACTTTTTTGTCCGGCCGTGAGCGTACAGAAAAGTACACCTTTTTGTACGCTCACGGAAATTTCAAGAACGTCGGGCGGCGTACAATTGGGTTCCGAATCTGACATAATGTAATCTGTAAGAAAAATGTTGAAAATTTTACTACAACAAGTTATTTTTTAATACTCGGGTACTTACTGAAAACGCACAATACTGCGTAGATAAGTGATTTTAAATGTTTCTGACAATTATTTTGTTGAATTGTCAAATTTGTGTTGCCTTGAAATCTACAAAACCAGTAAGCTAAGCAATCTAGTTTTAAGTTTCTTCACATCTAATCCTTTTAAAAAATATCATCTGTAACGTGTAAATTCTCCACGTAACTGCAGCCACTGCATTTTACACTGAAATAGGTACCGTGATTCCACGCTATCAACCGATACGTCACTTTTGTTCTTCTATGATTAATGACCTGCGTATTAAGAAGGAGAGTATCTAGGTAGCGTCGGATTAACAATCGTTCTTCCTTTTAGCAAATGGTTCTTGTAGATAAAACATCGTTGATTATTAGAATTATGTTCAATATCTATTGAAAGTTTATTAAAGTTTATTGAGATTATTAAGTATCTGTGGCGTCTGATAGACGGTAAGTTATGAGAAGAAATATAATTATTCCGTATAAATGCATTATCTTGAAAATCTGAATTAATTCCTTATTTAATTTTTCCGCCATTTCATATTTTTTTTCATTTATCTATATTAAAATTATTTATCTTTCTATATTGAAATAATCATCTCACATTTCTTAATTTAAAATATTTCTAATTCATTTGCTTGTTTCATTCTCTCAATTTAACACAAGATTTTTGTAGGTTAACGATGGCAAATTTCACGTGGTCATATCTTATGTTCAGTTTAATGTTGGAACATATACTGTCTTTCTTAGCATCTTTGCTTGAGATAAATCTAAATGATAGTTTGAATTGGCCATCGATACCCTACAGATATTCTTGGAACATATTAAGTTTGAGATTGTATGTTGATTTGCCCCGAATTATTTTAGCCACTTGGTCTGGGTTTGAAGTTCACCTTGGTTAGAACTAAAAGACAAGTTGTTTGAAGATTGAAATTCACCTTATTTGGAGTTTACAAAAGAAACCACCTTGTCTGGGACTAACATCCACCTTGGCAAACCACAGCTGGAGCTACCAAGAACTTGGGACAAAGATAGGGCAGAAGTCAACAATCCACCCAAGGAAAACGTCGACAGAATATATATTAAAACATGAAGATAAGTCTCATCAATTTATGTAAAAGAGAACAGTAAATACCTTTCATTTTACATAGTTGTTATTATTACTGTGAACAAATCAGAACCTTAATATATTTAACCAATCTCCCTGCTAGCTCGGGCATAAATAGCTTTTCAAAAGGGAGGTTGGTTACATAATTGGCGCTCCAACGTATGGGGCTTACACATCTTAATTCTATCGTTTGAACACCTTTCGCGGAAAAAATCGCATGTTTCATTCGGAGAAAAGCACTTTTACTCCTAAAGTTCACAGAATAAATCACATTCTAACTAATTTTTTATATTTATTTTATTGAATAAGATAATTTAAGTACAAGAAAAACAGGTATGTTTACAAGTAGAGAAGCTATTTTCAGTTCGTAGGTATAAACATTATATATTCTCACTGGAAAAATTACGCTTTTCTATACTTGTATAACAATATACTATTGAAAAAGTCGATTTCAAAATTTTTACATTTTGAAACTTGATCTCTGTTTTTCGCATGCTCATGAAAATAGTATAGTGTTTTATTAGGAGTAAAAGTGATACTTTTTGTGGCGAGACTAAATGTTTGTCGGCTGAACGCAGTGAGGCTGACAATTTTAGTCGAGCCACAAAAAGTGCTTTTCTCCGAATAAAACATGCGATTTTTTCCGCAAACGGTGTTCATACGATAGAATTAAGATGATATTTTTAAAAAGGATTGGATGTGAAGAAACGTAAAACTAGATTGCTTTGCTTACTGGATTTGTAAATGTCAAGGCAACAAAAATTTGACAATTCAACAAAATAATTGTCAGAAACATTTAAAGTCACTTATATACGCATTATAGGACTGTGCGTCTTTGGTAAGTACCAGAGTATTAAGAAATGACTTGTATTAAAATATATAGAATTTTTCTTACAGATTACATTATGTCGGATTCGCAACCCAACTGTACGCCGCACGACGTTCTTGATATTGCCGTGAGAGTACAAAAAAGTGTACTTTTTTGTACGCTCACGGCTGGACAAAAAAGTAAAAACAAAAGGACGTCTGTAAAATCAAACTTCAACATTGAGAACTGAGGTTAAAAAAGTCGTCATTTCTTGACGTTTGCGGAAAATAGTTATTTACACTACAAGGGAGGCAAGTGATACTTACCAGTCGAGGACGTAGTTTGCGCCCGAGCGTCAGCGAGGGCTGGCAAAAAAGTCCGAGACTGGTCAAGAATACTGCCTCCCGAGTTTTGTATTATATTTTTTCTACTCCACTTCTCTTGAATTAAAAAAAATAATTTTTTTTATTCTATAATTGGAGCAATTCAATTGAAATAACCTCTATGTATGACAGATCTACAAAAGCCTAGTGTCCCTTGACATAACTGGTTATGAAATGGTTGTTATGAAATTCCCAATCAAACAAAAGTTCTGTCAGTGTCAATTTAAAAATTGTCATAATCGATGTAGATGCAGTTATTATTTCCCAGAGGGGGGTAAGTATTTACTTACCTCCCTAGGGAGGTAAAATGTACTTACCTCTCCCAAATCAGTTTGATAATGGAGTACTTATCGAATAAGGAGTAGAAAAAATATGTTGTTCCTAATAAGTGCGGAAATTATTTTTTCTGCACTACATACGAAAAACATATTTCAAGGAGAATGTGCGAAAAACGGATACAATTTGAAGGAGAATGAGGAAAAATTTTCAGCAATAATATTTATTTTTAACAACATTCAGCTGAAACTATATTATTTCAAAGAAAATAATTATAAACGATTTAGTTATCCTTCCTGTTAGAAAAAATTCTGTTTTGCATTTGGTGTTATGGTATTTTGTCCACCTAGTAGAGATTTTTCATCTCAAGGGACCTACAATTTTACGCCGGTTCCGAACGGCTAATGGGCTTGAAACTGAGTCATTACCCGACAGTTAATCATATTTGAAAGCTCTAAATTTAATTGGACATACACACCCAAGAGCAAGGTGGGACTCGAACCCACAATCCTCAGTTCACAAGCGATACACCCTACCGCTGGGCTACCGAGGCCTCCTAGTAGGGATTCTTTCAAATCTTTCAAGTGCCAACAATGTGAAATAATTTTTTTGTCCGCATTTGTTCGCTGATAAATTCACGATGATGATACATAGCTCATGGGGCTATTACGTAGGTTTTTTGGGGGCAGAGGTAGTTTAACGGTTCGACGATATATTGATAGGCATTAGAAGCGAACGTGTTGGTAGATCGGTGAACAGTTCCCCGTAATACACGATAATGTGCGTCCACATATGGCACAACTTTGCTGGAATTACCTCGGTAATATCGGGATTGGATCTGTGGAATGACTTATGTTTAGTTTTGACCTATATTCGATCGGGTTCATATTATCAGAGGAAGAGGAATCGGATGTTGCCCGATGGCAACTATTCAACCCAAAAGATAGATAGTTACTTTATTATGACAAAAATACAATGGTCGAAAAATAGTGATACCTAACCTAAAAATGAAACTGACAAAGAACAATCTCTAAAGCTGATAAAAACGACAAACACAATAAATATCTACACGTCAAATTAGAATACCATATAAATCTTATACAGAATAAAAAAAAGTGCGTTTGTACAAAGTACACATGTCATAAATGAAACTTCTTTGGCAAACTAACTTTGAATCTCTTTTCTTCTAAAATTTAAATTTAAAAAAGAGAATTTATGAAATATTTTCATTTTATATTTTACGAAAAATAGTACTTATATTAAATACTCAAATGACCAGTGGCAAACTACAATGCCGCATGATATTTATCACAAAAAGTTTACTCATAAATTTAACTCACTGTATAAATACTAATGATAATGTAAATAAATTTAAAAAAATCTGTGCTTACTGTACTACAAGACGCTATGCGACAGAATTGCCATCTAAAGTTCTAATATCTTTTCTTGGACAAAAACGTCCCACATCCGTTTCATATCTAATATATACAATTCTTGTGTCACAATGTTAGTTACCATACTCCTCCGAAACGGCTTGACCGATTCTCATAAAATTTGGTGTGCATATCGGGTAGGTATGAAAATCGGCCAACCGCTATTATTCATCCCCCTAAATAATAAGGGAGGTCCACCTCTTAATTTTTCATTTTTATTTTTCAGACAAAATTTTTTGTTCTATTTTTTTATGATAAACCATTCAAAAATACATACAACACTAAATTTTCACCCCTTTACGATCAACCCCTATTTTTATTTGTTAATTATAAACTTCAGATTTTTTTGGCAAGATTGTCATTTTTATTTTGTCATATTACTCTCAATTGTTTACCCTTCTACGATCAACCCTTATTTTTGCATCGCGATATTCTTTTTTTTTTATTTTATCCACAGATCCGCAATAGGGCTGCAAGATGGCAATCGAAAATAACAATAGTCGGTTTGAGAATAGGTCGTAATATATTTTTCATACTCCTAATGATTAACATTTTTATGAATTTTTTGAACAAAATTTTTTATTTTAATTTTTTCATGATGTTGCTTTAAAAAATACATACAACTCTTAATTTTCACCCTTCTATCAACAACCCATATTTTTTAATAGCCATGTTAATAATTTAAAATACGTTTGCTGAGTCAGATAGACTGATAGAGATATAGTTAGATAGATAGATAGAAAGATAGATAGATAATTAGATAGATAGATAGATAGGTAGATATACATTGGCAGATAGAAAGATAGATAGATAAAAATAATTTATATGGCAGAACGTTTGCCCGATCAGATAAATTGATAGATAGATATGCAGACAGATAGATAGATAGATAGATAGATAGAGAGAATGATAGATAGATAGAATGATAGATAGATAGTTAGATAGATAGAAAGATAGAAAACTATCTAGATAGATAGATATATAGTTAGATAGGTAGATATACATCGGCAGATATATGAATAGATAAAAATAATTTATATGGCAGAACAACTTTTGCCGGGTCAGCTAGTATATATATATATATATATATATATATTTATATATATATATATATATATATATATATATATATATATATATATATATATATATATATATATATATATATATATATATATTTATATATATATATATATATATATATATATACAGGGTGATTCATTAATATGTGTAAATATTTTAACAGGAAAATGTTGAGCTCAAAATATGAAGATCTAACCCAATTTGCTCATACAAAATATTTCTCCTCACTGATTTACAGGGTGTTTTATTTAGATTATTGAAAATGAAATGTGTTCATTACTCGAATGCTGCTTGATATTTCTTTATGATATTTGGCAGTAAGTTGAAGTAGTTTGGGACACATCAACTTATAGTAAAGAAGACTTTCTCGCTGTCACCAGTGGCGTACGGCAGGTGGCACGGGAAGAGTTCTTGTTTCCTAAATTCTACGCCACTGGAAGAATTGTCGTTTTAGTATAATTTTTCGATTCTCCAATATTTTCTCTGTAAATAAGGCTTTCGTGTTTCGTTACGCCAGAGCCACTATTTTTCGAGATATTTAACGTTGAACATATGGCTGCACAATTCTTTTAATTTTTAAGTACGAGTCTGTCTGTGTTTTTTTGTCATACGATTGCATGTATTACGTAAAATAAACATTATTAAGTATTTTTTTCAATTTATAATAATATTAAAAATAACAATTCAAAACAGAACAACTACAAAAATATCCCAAACGATAAATATTTGCCAGGAACTATGGCAGCAAATTGTGAATTCCGCTAATTTTATTGCGAATCAGCCAATATATTTTTTAAAGTTAGAAGATCGTTTAGCGAAAGAATGGATTCTCTCATTGAGGTTAACGGAGATCACATTGAACATATGTTGTAAATTGTTTTTAATTTTTGTTCATAAATTTGATATTCTTTCAAAAATTGTAAAGAAGATCTTGATAATCAATTATTTATTTTGACTTTCTTATGTAGCGCTGGATATTTTTGTAGTTGTTCTGTTTTGAATTGTTTGTTAATATTATTATAAATTGAAAAAAAATACCTAATAATGATTATTTTAAGTAATACATCCAATCGTGTGACAAAAAACA
>JARQZK010004383.1:197500-300000 GCA_030704885.1 Cynegetis impunctata | reverse complement strand
AAAACGATTAGAGTTATAATTATCAAATTTTAGGGTTATCAACGGTAATATATTCTGCGTTTTTTAGAGGACCTGTCAAAGTCAGGTGACGTCACCGTTCAGTGTACCGCCGCCATCTTAGATTTTTTCAAATAGCAACATAGGTCGTGTGATATCTCGTAGAAAAGCTAATTTTTTTTTCTTTCCAAAAATGTAGAACAAGTACCACATTACTAAGAAAGTATCCTATAAAATTGCAGATATGTGTGTTAATTTCTCTATATTTTGGAAGACTGCTGGCACGCCACTGGTATACGGTTAATAAAGAAAACAGTAGTAAGCAATGAAAATATATGTCAAAAATCACCTGTCAAATGTCAGAGTCTTTTTATTTGATAACAGCAGTGTTTAAATCATATTTTTTAAGAGTAAATTGATTCAATCTTGGTATTTGATACATGCAGTGTTTGAGTTGTATTTGTGAAAGGTAAATTGAGAATGGTATACTTATCGGAAAAAGAATGGATCCAGATACTAATATTAATTGAATATGGCGATAAAAAACGCACATCTGACGAAGTAAGTCATTTGTTCAATAATTTAAATCCTCAACATGCCCTTATAAGTAAATCAACAGTTTCCAGAATATAAAATAAATTGAATGAAACCGGTAGCGTACAGGATCGCCCAAGATCTGGCAGACCAAAAACTGCAACTAACGAAGATAAGACTTTAGACGTCCTAGTAGATGTTCAACAAAATCATCAAACATCTACAAATTAATTGGCAAGAAATCATGATATTAGCAGGAAGTCAGTACAAACAATTTTGCATCAGAATAAGTTCCATCCATACAAAATTAAAAACCACCAAGGATTAGCTGAGGATGATTTTTATCGAAGATTAGAGTTTTGCAAAACTGTTCTATAGAAAATTGGTAATCAAAATAATTTCTTAGATTCACTTGTATTTATTGATGAAGCTACATTTTGTCTAAACGGCACTATCAATCGATATAATTGCCGGTACTGGTCAGATTCTAATCCCCAATGGATGGATGAGGCCCATACACAATACCCACAAAAAGTTAATGTATGGGCTGGTTTGGTGAAAAACCATATCATTGGTCCATTTTTTATCGACGGCGCTTTAACTGGTGAAAAATATCTTGATCTTCTACGGAATCAAATTATACCTTAAATTACTGATCTATTTACAAATATGAACGTATATTTCCAACGGGATGGTGCACCTGAGCACTTTCATAAAAAACGTTAGGCAATGTTTGGATATAACTTTCCCTCAGAGATGGATTGGTCGAAGAGGTGTAATTGAGAGGCCAGCAAGATCTCCCGACTTGAGTCCAATTGATTTTTTCTTATGGAAATACCTGAAGGACCGCGTGTACCTATGTTAACAGACCAACAAACATAAACGATTTGAAAGCTCGCATACGTCTTGAAATGCAAGGAATTTCTCTAGAAATTATCAACAATTCTATTCGAAGCTTCCAAGACAGATTGTATTATTGCCAAGAAACAGGTGGTCAACATTTTGAGCACTTGTTATAAAGAAACTGTTGATTATGTGTTATTATTCTGGTTATTTTTTTGTTATATGATATGTGTTGAAAAGTTCAATATATAACACTTGTTTCTTGTATTTTTTCAGTAATGTTGTAATTATTCAAAATTTTTGAAAAGAGAAAGAAATAAGCTTTTCTACGATATATCACTCGACCTACGTTGCCATTTAAAAAAATTCAAGATGACGGCAGTACACTGAATAGTGACGTAACTAAACTTTGACGGATCCTCTAAAAAATGCTAAATGCAATCGCGTTGATAACCCCAAAATTTGATAATTATATCTTTGACAGTTTCAGAGAAAATGGCTTGTTGCCAGACTTTCTCGCTACCCTGTATATATATATATATATATATATATATATATATATATATATATATTTATATATATATATATATATATATATATATATATATATATATATATATATATATATATATATATATATATATATATATATATATATATATATATATATATATATATATATATATCTATATGTGACAAGTTATCAATCTTATTTTAGTCATTTCAATTTCAAAAGACAAGTTGATTACCATAATGAATTATATTAAAATATAAAATACTGCATTAATTAGTATGTTAATGTTCAATTGACAGAATAATCATATAACAACCTTTGATAGATATATTGCATTAACATGTGCTTCATCAAAGTTTCTGTTCCGGGCGTAGCGATTGAGATTTCCAAAGTCCTATTTTGTGCAGAATTTACGCGACCAAACGTCCACTATCAGCCATGTGGTGCCAACGATCGATTTGTTGAGATAATGGAATTATTCCGTGCCGCGTAACAATACTTCAGAGGTAATCCTGTAGTACATGCATGTTTGTATTCCACTTGTGCTTCTACGTTTCGTTTCACAAAGGATACAATGAAAATATTATTTTTCCATATGACGTGTGCTGTCCGAATGTTGGGTAATGCGGAATGTGATTTTTAATTATCACATAGGTATAGCGTTTTTAAAATTTTGGATTCCCATGGAGGACCCAACTCAACTAACAAATCTGTAGAAATCAGATAAAATATATAGAATACTGTGAGTTCCAAGAAGTTTGATTATAACTAAGAGTTTTTTAAAAACTTCTAGCGATATTTCATAATGAATATCAAAAGATGAGCCATGGGGTATTTTAATTTGACAGAACCCATTACATATTATTCAAATATACATAAATATAGATATATATATATATATATATATATATATATATATATATATGTATATATATACATATATATATATATATATATATAAATATATATATATATATATATATGTATATATATATAAATATATATATATATATATATATATATATATATATATATATATATATATGTATATGTATATATACAAATATATATACAAATATATATATATATATATATATATATATATATATATATATATATCCCTCCCGATGATGGTCTAGTGACCGAAATTGCAATCGCAGTGTTTTATTGTTCAAAGTATTTTTGTGATAATAAACTTAGTAAATTCAAGTTCTATTTTTGTTCATATATATTATAACTGAGATTGAATTCTCGAACATCACTTGGTGAAACATCATAAAGAATAAACTTTAAAATAAAACACACTTACCTTAAGTTTCACTATATAAAAATAATTAACCGTTATTTTTGGCTAACCACCAATAACGGTTACGATGAAAGTCTTATCGATAAGCTCATTGGGAAAAAATGAATGAAGAATCTGTTGCATTCAATATACCCCACGCAAACTAATAATGAAGAACAAAAATACTTCCCAATAAATTATGTGCCGAATTTGAGTAGCAAAATTTGTAACAGACTATCGAAAAATAACGTTAAAACAATACAAATGTACAAATAAAAGAAACTTGAAGTAATTCTTGGTAATAAAGATAAATCTAACATTAGAGAAAACAGTGGTGTTCACAAAATATTTTGGAACTAATGTCCTGCTTTCTATATTATACAAACAGGAAGGAATATACACATTCGTGTTGATGAACATAAAAAGTCATTTTCACAAAATGAAAATACCACTGGCTTCTTCAAACATTGTATAAAATTTAATCATTTCCTGGATTTCAACAAAACCCAATTGTTGCATTCAGATAGTAAAGAAAAGTGCCTTGACCTTCTTGAAATTCTCGAAATAAGTTCCGCCCATAACAGTAAATTACCCCTTGTAAACGTACAAATTGATATTCAGGTATCACCATTGATATTGTCTGTTTTATAAAACAAGATGTAATAGGTAATCTCTGAATACAGTATCTAATTATTTTTATATAGTGAAACTTAAGCCAAGTGTGTTTTATTTTAAATTTTGAACTTTATTCTATATACCTACATATATTATATTTTGAATTGACATGGCCGTTACTTGTTGAAAACTCATAACAATATTATAAGTTGGAACCACAGGAAAAACTTTTTTATTATTAATTTTATTTGAAACTTGGTGCTTCATGAAAAGTTCTGCATGTTCTGAAATTTAGAATACAATCATTACATATCAAATTTTTTTAGTCGTGGTTTGTCAAGAAATGTGAATTTTGTCCAAGAGTAAAATACTTTTATTATCGACAATATGCAAAACTGTTATAAAAAAAAAATGATCAGAACTGAAGACCATATTCAAATTACAATCACACCCATTTATATTGAAAACATAATTTTTTTTTGAAACGTATGTCTGCAATAAAAATGCAAATTTAACTGTAGTTTCATGCAATATAGGATGTAAATCCATTTCAATTTGAAACTAAATTCATCACGACCTTTTGCATTATGATTGAGTTTAAAAATTTCCAATGATTCTAAGTAAGTTAGTTATGTTCCTTTCGGTAATTTGAGCATAATTTGGAAGTTATCTATTTGTGGAACGGGTGGTGGTTTTCACGGCAATGATTTGAAAACATTGAATCCGTTTTATTTTTCAAAAAAGATTGTTGGTGTTCTTTAAATCTTGTCTTGAACGATCGACCAGTCTGACCTATATACACTCCTTTACATACAGGACAAATCAACTTATAAACTCCTGAACTTTCAAATTTTAAAGTGATATCTTTGGCATTGAATAATAATCCTGAGAGTTTTGTCTTAGGTTTGAAAGCAATTTTAATATTACATTTAGGTATGACATTATATACATCAACTATTCAAGTTCAACACTTGTTTTGAAATATATACTCAGAATTTATTTTGTACTAACGTCCCTACCACAGTTTTTTCTGGTATTTGTGCGCCCTACAACAAGTGTTTATTCCGTTTCTCATATATTTTGATTGTTCTTTTATTGTATAGTTACACCTACGTTGAGGTGGAGCAGTTGCTCCGTGCAGCGCAGAGAGCACTCCAGGATCAATACTGCAAGTAACTTGTTTGTAGGTGAACATGTAGGTGCATTGCTTCTGGAATTTATTTCCTTGAAATGCGACTCCTTTGAACTATGTGCACAATTCATAACAATATAGAAGTCAAATTACATTTCGCATGCTTCCATTGTGAATGATACTTGCAATGTGATATATCTAGAGCGTTTGTCACTTAGTCAATTGTCTGTACGGAATATTTGGATATATAAATAACTCAGGTTTGAAAATAGACGTTCCGGGAAATGAGAAATTATTCCAGGTATTGTTGGAAGTAACAAGGAGAATTCTACAGTTTATTTATCTTTATTTGAATGATGGAGATATTTTCGCTTATAGGCTAGGCATATTAGGATTTTCAGACACAAGTTTTGCTATAGTTTTGATTTTCTCACCCTTTATGTTTTTTGGGTCGCTGAACACGAATTTGAAGCTTGCTGGCAAAAATTTTGCCCGGAACTTTGATTTTTGGGCATTTTTTGACCAAATTTTGGCACTTTTTCCAGTTTTCAGAAAGGAATAATTTTTTTGACAAACTCATTCCATACAAAATTGAGGCATACAAAATTGCCTACACATAACGTTTTTTTGTTAGGCTAACCGTTTTGCCGCTAGAGCGCGCCCAAAAATCGCCATGTTTCTTTATCTAGTGACGTTTACGCGAAAATCGACCTTCCTGTGATACTTAACTGTTGCAACAATTTATTACATTATATAATTTATATTATATAACAGTAGATTTCTCATGAATAGGATTTTTTTTTGGAAGACTCCAGTGATTTCCAATCACAGTGCCGCGGTATTTGTGTGTGCCGTATAATGCATATTAAAGAAAAAAAAATCTATCTCAAATTCCTTATTAAAAATATTCTTATTATTTACTTGTAATTAATCCCCTATAAACATACTGTTGTTTTTGTAGTACATATTATTTTATTTTAAATTCAAATTTATTATTATAAACTATTTTACACAGTGTGTTATAGGTGAGTAAACAACTTTTAAACTTATCTTTTTCTTCGAGTGCCGCCAAATTTTAAAATCGTTAAAATGTGCTGCGACAAAAAAAGGTTGACAATCAGTGGATCAGCCGTTTTGTCGCTAGAGTGCTCCAAGAAAATATACCTTACATAAATAATGGATATAGGGAAAGTAATTGAAAAATTGATTCAAAGTTTTGGAAATTACGGATTCTGTATCATCCATGAAACAGTCAGGAGTGGAATACTTTTTAACATCGTTAAATTGGAATCTGATGTCATCACATATTATTTTAGCTGCTGCTTCCACTATTCGCAGCTTCTCTTCTTCAGATCTACACTTCTGTTGGTAAAATGCGTCATTCAATATTTTCTCTCTTATATTTTTGAATCAAACCACAGTCTGCTTATTCTTTGAAAAGGTAAACAGTATGTCATCGACATACATCCCTTGAAGTCCAGCTTTCACTGTCCTTTGATCTGGTTTGTAGTCTACTTTCATTTGGGCCATCAGTTCTGCCATTGAGAACTGACACTCATCATCACTATTTTCCATGCATGTTCATATTTATGCTGCATTACTACATCAATTGCCTGAGCACATGGTCCCCCTCTTTTATGTTGCCCGTCTGTGTTTGGTGTTCGTTTTCCAATAAGTTCTATTCGGCACTTTTTATGATATTGCGCCTCATATGCAACCAAATCAGGTATATGCTCAATTTGGCGTGAAACCACCCTTCCAAATTCATCATCACGACCTCGTGCGTCCTTCATTACACTTTCTCTAAAACCACCAGCTAAATCACGTACCTGGTACACAACATTTCGCATAATCAGGAGTTGTTTTGGTAATTGGTAATTGGTGATCCACATATAAAGCAGTTTGTTCTGAACGTGCATTCGGGAGCTGTTGATCTGGTTTCTCTGGGTTTATGGGTCTCCACTGAATCCTTTTGTCTCTTAATGTGTGCGAGAATGGCTCGCACACCTATCGTCCACTCTGATAGAAGTTTTAAAATTTTCCCCCGTTCTGTAAACTCTGATTTTGCAAACTCTTCATTTTATGGAGTATTTCTCTGAAGTGAGAAATGAATAGACAAAAACCATTAAATTTAACTATAACAGTTCTCGACTCTTCTCAATTTATCCCACATTGTACGATGTCTTTCCAATCTATCACCTTCTCTGTATTTTCTTTAGAGTAAGTTTTCACATTCATATGGCTTCACAATTTCACTTGAAACTATCATTGAAAAACTTTCATAATAACCCGTGTGCAAAGTTGGTTTTGAAGAGCCATGTTTTGACGTTATCACATAAGCTCAGTCTATGTCAGATCCCGATGAATGAATATCAATGGGGGGACCTTTTAAGCATTCCGGAGGAGGATCCTGACTCTCAACAATAAAAGGACTCCACAACAAATTTAATATACATTTCCAAAATTTGACGGCACACTTTAAGAATTTCGCGGCATCAGAGAATCAGACGGCGAGTCTTCCAAAAAAAACGTCATTTATGAGAAATCTACTGTTATATAAGATAAATTGTATAATGTAATAAATTGTTGCAACAGTTAAGTATTACAGCAAGATCGATTTTCGCGTAAACGGTGAATGACACTAGATACGGAAACATGGCGATTTTTGATCGCGCTCTAGCGGCAAAACGGTTAGCCTTGCAAAAAAACATTTCGTGTGAAAAATGTAGGCAATTTTGTATGCCTCAATTTTGTATAGAATGAGTTTGTCAAAAAAATTATTCCTTTCTGAGATATTGGCCGAATACTAAAAAAATTTTGCCAGCAAACTTCAAATTCGTGTTCAGCGACCCAAAAAACATAAAGGGTGAGAAAATCAAAACTATAGCAAAATTTGTTTCTGAGCCCTAATTTTTTTTGCTAATATGCCTAGCCTATTAGTAGCTTTATTAAATTGGATATGAGTTTAATTTGATGAATTTATTTTCTCTTTCCATTATTAGTGAATTAAAAAGATATTACATGAAGTGGACAAGGAAAATTCTTCAATAATTTAATAAACCGGCCAAGTGCAAGTCGGTCTCGCGCAGTAAGGGTTCCGTACCATTGACTATGCCACCCTTAAATATTTATTTTATTTTAATTTTATTATTCATTATTAAAGTAAAAATACAACTGAGTATTTCGTGAATATTTCAAGTGCCTACCTGTTGCAGTTATTGATTTCGAGCAAAAATAGGCAAAAAAAGGCCGTTTTTTGTATGGGAGCCCCCTTTAATATTTATTTTATTTTGATTTTAGTATTTGTTGTTACAGCGGCAACATCAGAGGCCTCGGTAGACCAGCGGTAAGGTATACCACTTATACCGTTTGCAAATAGGCAAAAAATGGCGTTTTATTGTATGGGAGCCCCCCTTTAATATTTATTTTATTTTGATTTTAGTATTTGTTGTTATAGCGGCAACATCAGAGGCCTCGGTAGACCAGCGGTAAGGTATAGCACTTATACCGTTTGCAAATAGGCAAAAAATGGCGTTTTGTTGTATGGGAGCCCCCTTTAATATTTATTTTATTTTGATTTTAGTATTTGTTGTTACAGCGGCAACATCAGAGGCCTCGGTAGACCAGCGGTAAGGTATACCACTTATACCGTTTGCAAATAGGCAAAAAATGGCGTTTTATTGTATGGGAGCCCCCTTTAATATTTATTTTATTTTGATTTTAGTATTTGTTGTTATAGCGGCAACATCAGAGGCCTCGGTAGACCAGCTGTAAGGTATATCACTTATACCGTTTGCAAATAGGCAAAAAATGGCGTTTTATTGTATGGGAGCCCCCTTTAATATTTATTTTATTTTGATTTTAGTATTTGTTGTTATAGCGGCAACATCAGAGGCCTCGGTAGACCAGCGGTAAGGTATACCACTTATACCGTTTGCAAATAGGCAAAAAATGGCGTTTTATTGTATGGGAGCCCCCCTTTAATATTTATTTTATTTTGATTTTAGTATTTGTTGTTATAGCGGCAACATCAGAGGCCTCGGTAGACCAGCGGTAAGGTATACCACTTATACCGTTTGCAAATAGGCAAAAAATGGCGTTTTGTTGTATGGGAGCCCCCCTTTAATATTTATTTTATTTTGATTTTAGTATTTGTTGTTATAGCGGCAACATCAGAGGCCTCGGTAGACCAGCGGTAAGGTATACTACTTATACCGTTTGCAAATAGGAAAAAAATGGCGTTTTTTGTATGGGAGCCCCCCTTTAATATTTATTTTATTTTGATTTTAGTATTTGTTGTTATAGCGGCAACATCAGAGGCCTCGGTAGACCAGCGGTAAGGTATACCACTTATACCGTTTGCAAATAGGCAAAAACTGGCGTTTTTTGTATGGGGGCCCCCTTTAATATTTATTTTATTTCGATTTTAGTATTTGTTGTTATAGCGGCAACATCATAGGCCTTGGTAGACCAGCGGTAAGGTATACCACTTATACCGTTTGTAAACCGAGGATTGTGGGTTCGAGTCCCACCTTGCTCTTGGATGTTGTGTATATCCGGAATTTAGCTGTTCTATAGATATGATTAAATTGTTGGGTAATGTACATCGTTTACAAGCCCATTGGCCGTTCGGAACCGGCGTTAAACTGTAGGTCCCTCGTCTGTCACCAGCCTGGTGACAGACGGACGGACGGACGGACAGACGGCAAAGTCTTTGTAATAGGGTCCCGTTCTTACCCTTTAGGTACGGAAACCTAAAGATTATCAAACAACTTTCCAGGGGAGCTGGTTCTATGTATTGCTGGATCCTAAAAATTTAACAACCCACTTTGGAAATGTGTTCGATAATTTTTTAAATTATTGTAGAATCTTCCTTGTTCATTTTATGTAATATATGGAATTGACTATGGTTAACTTGTATATTTTTCATGATTTGGCAATTAAAAAGATTCCTAACAGTTTCCACCACTTGTAAGAAAATAAGTTGTCTAGGTTGATGAGATTGGAATGTCGTATTGCTCAATTTGTTGGGAGTGACTCCCTTTATTCCAACCATTCAATAGAAGAAACACATGACTTCAACCATAATTTCAAAGTTTTACATACAGAGAATAAGTCTCAAAAATTAAATCTATTAGAATGTATGGAAATTTTAACATACAAATCTTCAGATCTTTTACTTAATGGCAAACTGAACTTAGTAATTTCCCGCTATTAAACCTGGTATGTGAAACCTCATTATAGTTAACCATTGCAAATAAATAAATACCTGTTATACCATTCTGGGAATTATAAATACAACCCCCTGTTATTAACAAGGCCGGATTTAGGCATGGGCCACATGGGCCCGGGCCCAGGGCGGCAAATTTTTAGGGGCGGCAAATTAAATTCTGCTGAAAAATCAAGAGCGTTTTATGTAGAATTTTTGTTTTCACTCAGATTTATTCACTAATTACTCAACAGATATTGAAGCTCCCTTTTTTTGTTGTTGAATGTCATCATTTGATGTATGTGCAAAGAAAAGGCCTCCAGTACAGAAGAAATGTCGCTGTCACAATTGAACAGATATATTTTGTCCAAAGATCTCCAGAACTTCTAACCAAATGTAAGGGTAGCTCTTAAGATGTTTTTGTGTACACCTGGCTGGTGTACACAAAAACATGCTGCAACTGTGCAGCAGTTTTCTACTCTTACACGAGTAAAGAATTATTTAAGATCAACTGTTGGCCAAAAAAGGTTAGTTAACTCAGCTATTTTAACAATAGAAAAAGACTTGAGAAAAAGACTTGACAAAAAGACTTGACGTGTAAGCTTGACTTCAATTATGTCATTGATACAGTCGCTAATATTGAAGCTAGGCGAAAAAAAATCTGAAAACTTGAGTTTAAACTTTTTGAAAAGTTTCACTATGAAGTGAATGTTTTAGCTCTCAATAAACAGTTTTATCATTGCATCGTTTTCGATTTCTTAATTTCCCGATATTACAATCTTTTTTGAAACAACACAAAATTGTGGTTTTTATGTGGTTTTAAAATGAGTGAAAAAAACAATATGAAGGACTACTGGTTTTTTTAAAAATCTCGTCGGCAACAAGTGACGAAACATGTAACTTTTCCTTCAATCCATATTTTTCCGTTAATTATGATAACAATACTATGTTTAGTTTAACAGTTAAAACGATATCTTGAGGTGTAAAAGGAAATCATAGATTCTCTGCAAATATTCCACATAACAAAGTACTAATTAGCGTTATTCCTAGATCATAGTTAGTGAGGTTATATAAATCTATGACATTATTAAGATGTTATTAGAAATTATTTTCACGATATTGATGTTCAAATGGTATTATTTTAGGTCTGGCAAATTGTTGCTTTTGGGAGGCGGGGGCGGCGAAATGCTTTGGGCCCATGGGCGGCAAATTCGTAAATCCGGCCCTGGTTATTAATACATATAAGGAGAACATTTCAGATAATATATAAGCACTGTGATATATTTTAAGAATTAGTTTGTAACTAAATCTGATGAAAACACTATGTTGTCGAAACATTTATTGTGAATATAGTGGAAATTAAGTTTTAATAAACGTTTTCTTATTTACCTAACTAATTGATTGGGCCGATACTTGATGAAAATCCATTATAATATTGTGAATAAAACTTCACAGTTTTTGATTTTCACTATATTTTGTTAACATAATAATTGTTTCGCCAATACACAGTGGCTTCTTCAGATGTATAATACATACTAACTTTTGCAACGAGAATATTGAAAGATGAAAGAAGGGAATATACAATAAGAATGGGGAAAACCTAAACGTAATCACTTAGCAGGTGGAAAGTACAAACTGTTAATGACTTGGGAAAACACAATAGGCACAAATATTCAATATTACATCTGGAGGAGATTTAACAACGGTGAATTATTCATACCTAATTGCAGTGGTGGATTTATACTAGGGGCAGTCGGGGCTAGTGCCCAGGGCGGCAAATTTTCTAGGGCGGCAAAATTTGGAAAGTGAGAAAAAATTTTCTATACAATATATAATTAACTAATTCTTTTAAATAAACATTTTATCTTTCAAGAAATATAATTCAAGTATTATGTATCACATTAAAATTTTGTATATTATAATATAGGAAATTTAAGTAAAAACTATTCAAATAGTTTAATTAATTTATTTCCATAAAGGTTTTGAAAAAATTAAAGTTGATATTTTTATTTTCTGGAATTGATAAATTTATGTAGTTTTTTTGAAGAATTGGAAAATATTTTCAAATTAATGTATGTCTTTTTGAATAACAGAAACTTTTATTGATTAATGAATTTTTCTAAAATTGGAGAATTATCCAAATAACACTAATTAATTTTTTAATTAAAAAGAACAATTTTTATATTTTTGAATCAACCTGTCGACTACCATGCTGCCACCTACAGTAGTAATCCAATAATACAATGTAACTAGGTAGGCGTAAAAGATGTACAGCAATTATGAAAAGATTCAAAAAAAATTCTCGTTATCATTGAATTTGGTGATTTAGATAATAGAGAAATTCCTAAACGAGCTGAACGTTTACAGAGAAATATATTGTTCAGATCTTGAGTCCTACACTAGAAGACGAATTTGTGCACTTCCATGCTCATTGCACCGAAAAATAGATGGAAAAAAATTCACCTTGCTGATCTTTCTGAAACTTCTGCATTCAAACGACTTTACACTGAGTTTTCCAAACGTAGAAATCGCTTATCGAATATTTATAACTTTAGCCGTAACAAACTGTAAGCGCAGAACGATAGTTTTCTTGTTTAAACGAGTTAAAATTACTTACGTTCTACAATGGGTGCAAATAGACTCAATAGCTTAGCTATTCTATGCATAGAATCAGATGTGCTTCAACGTTTAGATTGTGAAGATTTAATCGACCAGTTTGCAATTCAACAAAAGTTAGGCCGAGTTTGCCTGTGAAAAAAATTATGCAATACTAATATAAGTCGTTCTTAGTGCAAAACTTATAATTCTAAGAAAAATGCAAATATTTTTTTATATTACTATAGTATATAATAAATATTATATAATAAATGTGTAAACAAATAATAAATATAAATATAACATAATATATAATAAATGCTATATTATACATAATTATTTTTCTGCAATCAATTAGTTATTCTAATTCTTAAAAAATCAGATATCAAATCTATTAAAATAAAATTTAAGTCATAGGCCTGCATTTTCTTCAGTGCCCCAGGGCGGCACAAATTTAATTCCGGCCCTGCCTAATTGGTCATTTAACAAATTATTGGATTGTTTCATACTATTAATTTCAAGAGCTTCTAATACATTGAGTTTATAGCCATTCTTTTCTATATGTAATATTTCAAATTCCATATTAAAAATATGATTGTATTCTAGGAGATGTGATGCATAAGTAGAATGTAATTTTTCTTGTCTTAACTTCTTTTATGTTCTGATATTCGAACTCCAAAGTTCCTGCCATCAGTTTGGCCAACATATACTTTAGGACATGAACCACAAATTAGCTTATAGATCCCTGATTTATTCTGTTGTGTAGTTTCATCTTTTAAATTTTTAATATGTTTTCCAATGGTATTCTGAGTTTTGAATGCTATTTTTAAATTTCGATTTGACAAAAAGGTTGAAATTCTGAGTGTTGGGTCACCTATATAAGTTAATAATTTAAAGTTTTCATCATTATCTCTTACGTTCGGATACACCTGAAAAATGGCTTTCTTATTTCTTAATATGAATTCCCATCAGGTAAAGGTTACTTCGATTCAAAATAATAATTTCAAACGGCTCAATATTCTCTAAAAGCAATTTTTTTCAGGAAGCGTCGTGTACGCCACGTTATGTTTCGGCTGTGTAGCATGAGATTGATTACACGATTACTTCTGCTAGTTTGCTCTTTGAGTTTGCTGAGTTTGCTCCTCCTTAATCGTTGCAGCCCTAATCACTTGAATAATGAGGCATCTTCAACAGAAGAACATAATGGTGCATATCTTGTCGGTGAGTAGTCCTTTATGTTATAGATATTGAGATGATGATGGGATATTAGGCGCTCTATAGACTCGTAATGGATCTTAATATGATCACTCGACGTATGAATAGCCTGTTCACAGAATTCCGTCATGTAATCGATTTCTTGTTAATGGATTTAATCTTCATTAGTGGAAATTCTCCATTTCTGAACTACTTGTAGTAATTGGCCATTTATTTTCTCGAAAATATTGGATATTGTGTATACCACTTATTTAAGAAGAATAAAGAAAGTTTATTTTCCTTCACTGTCAAGTTAATTATTCCAGAATAGTAATAATATAAAAAATATCTGTACACACACACACACACACACACACACATATATATATATATATATACATATATATATATATATATATATATATATATATATATATATATATATTAATATATATATATAAATATTATATTTTATATATTTATATATATTTATATATTTATATATATATATATTACTATTATTAATTACAGTTATACATAGGCCATTGAGGATTCTAACATGTTATTTCCTAATTTATCAGGTCCTTCCACTCCCGTCTGTTTGTTGCCCTCTCTCTCCAGTTTCCTATTTTCCTCTCCTGAATGTCCTCCATCACCGCTTCGCTCCATCTCTTCCTCGGTCTTCCTCTTCTTCTCTTACCCTCCGGCCGCTTCCAACACACTCCCTTCACCTCTCTATTCTCCGTCATTCTCTCCAAATGTCCTAGCCAATGTAGTCTTCTCTCCCTCACCTTTTCAGACACTCTCTTTTCTCCGTACAATTCATACAGTTCTTCATTCATTCTTCTTTCCCATATACCATTTACTTTTTTTCCTCCATATATACTTCTTAGCATCCTCCTCTCCCATATATCTAACTTTTCTTGTATTTTATTGTTCATTACCCAAGTTTCACATCCATACATTAATGTTGGTAGTATAATTGTCTTATACATCTTCCGTCTTGTTCCCCAGGACACTTCCTTTGCCTTCATTCCTTCTCTTAGTCCTCCTGCACACCTATTTGCCTTCATTAGTCTCCAATCTATTTCGTCTTCTTCTTTGCACTCTTCACTGAGCAGCACCCCCAAGTACACAAATTCTTTCACTCTCTCAAACTTCCTTCTTTTCCCTTCTATTTCTATATCTAAGAGAGCTTCACTTTCTCCTCCTTTCGATTTTTTCAATACCATATATTTACTTTTCTCTTGATTTATTTCTAAGCCATATTTTTTTTGCTGACTTTAGAAACTGTTTAACTATATTTTCCAGTTCCCCTTTGTTACGTGCTATTAGCACGACGTCATCAGCGTATGCTATTATTTGGTGGCTTTTGTTTAACAGTGTCCCTGCTCTATTTATTTGGCTATCTCTCACCACTTTCTCTAACACTGCATTAAATAACAGTGTGGATGTTGGGTCCTATTTTTCATTTGTTAAACTCCTCCGAAATGGATCGACCGATTCTCTTAGAATCGGCCAACATCTATTTTTCATCGCCCTAAATATTAAGGGTAGTCCACCCCTTGATTTTTTTTTAGACAAAACTTAATGTTAATTTTTTTCATGATACTGCATTCTAAAATACATACAACCCTAAATTTTCACCCCTCTACGATCAATCCCTATTTTTTATTTGTTGATTATAAACTTCAATTTTTTTGGCAAAATTTTTATTTTTATTTTGTCAAGAATAAAAAAATTCATATAACTCTCAATTTTTTACCTTCTTCGATCAACCCCTATTTTTCCGTCGCGATTTTCATTCTCTTAAATTTTATCCACAGATCCGCAATAGGGTTGCAAGTTGGCAATCGAAAATAACAATAGTCTGTCTGAGAATAGGTCGTAATATATTTTTCATAGCCCTACGTGATTAGAGTAGTTCACCACAAACATTTTTATAAATGTTTTGAACAAAATTTTCATTTTTATTTTTTATGATGTTGCATTAAAAAATACAAACAACTTTAAATTTTCACCCTTCTATCAACAACCCATATTTTTTAATAGCCATTTTTATAATTTAAACAACGTTTGCCGGGTCAGATAGATTGCTAGATAGATATATAGTGATACATCGGCAGATAGATGAATAGATAAAAATATAGATAGATAAAAATAATTTATATGGCAGAACAACGTTTGCCGGGTCAGATAGATTGATAGATAGATATGTAGATAGATAGATAGATAGAACGATAGATAGATAAAAAGATAGATAACTATCTAGATATATAGAAAGATAGATAAATATCTAGATAGGTAGTTAGATAGATAGATAAAAATAATTTATATGGCCGAACAACGTCTGCTGGGTCAGCTAGTATATATATATATATATATATATATATATATATATAATTATAAAAATAATAATAATAATAATAATAATAATAATAATTTATTGATCCTTTAGGACACTTAACAATGTGTATAGGATAAGTCAATATTACAAGTTAATTCTATTCTAACATTTACATCATATATATATATATATATATATATATATATATATATATATATATATATATATATATATATATATATATATATAACTAAGAAATTGGTCGCGGGAAAATATTAAACAAGTAGAGCAGAATTATCGGTATAGCCCGCTTATATGGAAGCAGCCGTTGACACGTGTTTCGGACTCTTTGGTCCTCATCAGAACGGCGTAGCCAAGCATTGGATTGAAAACTTGGAGATGAAAATAGCACAACAAACGAAATCCCCTGCTACGGAAGACAATCACACATTTGTGGCTTATTGTTTGAACTCTCCGGTTTGGGAGATTTGGTCAAACTTTGCCACGGAGGCGATTAATGCCATCCGCGAGATCTCAGACCGAGTAAATAATCAACAACTAAGATCTCGCGGATGGCATTAATCGCCTCCGTGGCAAAGTTTGACCAAATCTCCAAAACCGGAGAGTTCAAACAATAAGCCACAAATGTGTGATTGTCTTCCGTAGCAGGGGATTTCGTTTGTTGTGCTATTTTCATCTCCAAGTTTTCAATCCAATGCTTGGCTACGCCGTTCTGATGAGGACCAAAGAGTCCGAAACACGTGTCAACGGCTGCTTCCATATAAGCGGGCTATACCGATAATTCTGCTCTACTTGTTTAATATTTTCCCGCGACCAATTTCTTAGTTGTTGTTTATTTACTCGGTCTGAGATCTCGCGAATGGCATTAATCGCCTCCGTGGCAAAGTTTGACCAAATCTCCCAAACCGGAGAGTTCAAACAATAAGCCACAAATGTGTGATTGTCTTCCGTAGCAGGGGATTTCGTTTGTTGTGCTATTTTCATCTCCAAGTTTTCAATCCAATGCTTGGCTACGCCGTTCTGATGAGGACCAAAGAGTCCGAAACACGTGTCAACGGCTGCTTCCATATAAGCGGGCTATACTGATAATTCTGCTCTACTTGTTTATATATATATATATATATATATATATATATATATATATATATATATATATATATATATATATATTTATATATATATATATATATATAATTCCAACGTCACGAAGTTTGTCGGTGCAGAACTCCGAAAATACTGAACCGATTTAAACGCTTCTTTTTCAAATGTGTGTTCTGTTTCAACTTACGATATAAGATAGTTTATATCTCAATTAATAATGGCAATATTATTTTATCCCGAATTATTTGTTCATTATCTGTTAGTTCGATAAGAGACTAACAGATGGCGAAACGTTAGTACTTTTAACATAGCGCTATCTGTTGGATATCAGTTGACTGGATTGAGTAAGTATCCAACAGATAGCGCTATCTTAAAAGTACTAACGCTTTACATGTTGCTGAGGCCAAAGTATAAGTTGAATTTATATTATAGTAAATGCCCTCTGAACCCTTCCCACACTTCCTTTGTTCCATAAATATCCCGTTTCACCTATCCTTAATGCACTTTTACATACAAGAGTGTATCCTCTCTGAATTTTCTTATCAAAATGAATATATTTAAGTATTATTATCATATCACATAGTTATATTCCAGCAAACGTTGTGTTGACATATAAATTATTTAAACAATGTTTGCCGGATCAGATAGATTGATAGTTAGATATATAGGTAGATAGATAGAATAATAGATAGATAGTTAGATAGATAGATATATAGATAGATAGAATGATAGATACATAGTTACATAGTTAGATAGATACATTTTATAGATAGATAGATAGATAGATAGATAGATAAAAAAATAGATAGATGAATAAATGGAAAGATAGATGAAAATAATTTATACGGCAAAACAACATTTGCTGGGTCCGCTATTATATATATATATATATATATATATATATATATATATATATATATATATATATATATATATATATATATATATATATATATATATATATATATATATTTATATATATATATATATATATATATATATATATATATATATATATATATATATATATATATATATATATATATATATATATATATATATATATATATATATATATATATATATATATATTATATATATATATATAAATTTATATATATATATTTATATATATATATTTATATATATATATTTATATTATATATATTTATTTAATTATATATATATTTATATTTTATATATATATATATATATATATATATATTTATATATATATATATATATATATATATATATATATATATATATATATATATATATATATATATATATATATATATATATATATATATATATATATATATATATATATATAAATGTAGGAGGTATCAACTTCACATTTGGCAGACAAGTAAGGTATTCATAAGAGAACAGATTGGATTGGGCCAATTTAGTTTAGGAGAAAGGGGCGAAATAGGGAGTTGTTTTTTTGTAATCACATTTCGATTTTACAATCCATATAATATTTGAACACAAAATAGTTGTAGAGGTAAAAAATTGACTAGAGAGACTAAAAATTGTAAATCATCACCTACAGAATAAGTTTTTACGGTGTTTTCAGGTACCTATACAAATTCCGATTTTGTATACCATATCATAATTGAATACAAAATTAATTAAAAAATGATGAAGTCGTATAAGTTTTAAACACAAAGCTTGTGTATCAACATCGAACAGCACACTAACTGAAGTTTTTGGAAATAACGCAAGCGGGATATTGTTTGATAGTAACGTATAAACTAGGATTAACACTTGACAGTTTACACGTGGTTGCTACAGCAAACACCACTCATCGTATACACAAGGACGGCGCAGATGAATGTCAGTGTTGTTGGAGTTAATTAACAGAGCAGGTTACTATATTTCCACTCCAAATACGGCATTCACCGCACATAAGTTCTGACAGTACATTGACATATAGGATGCTTCTCTGGATGCGATCCTAATTGTCCAAAGTTTATGGAAAGTTACAAGTTTGAAATTTTCCCTTTTGTTGATGTTTTGTTATAAAATGACTGTCTGGAAAAAATTTGTGTTTTATCTCGAATTATTTTTGTCGTATTTACCCCAAAAATAATAAACTTGCACTGTTATAACAAGATGTTTTTGATTTCTGAGAATATATATATATATATATATATATATATATATATATATATATATATATATATATATATATATATATATATATATATATATATACGTTAAGGAGTTACCACCCCTGTAAAATCTTTATTATTTGATCGATTTTGAAAAACTTGTTTCTGTTGGATAGGTATTTGAGATCCAACAAGATAGTGATCATATTTTTGGGATGTTGTCGTGTCCAACTGTGGTCAACTATATTGACCCATATTTCAAAAAGTACTATTAGGGATTTCTTTTCACAAAAAATAATAATGGATTCTGAATCAAGATCACCTGAAACATACCTGTACTGATTTTCATAATCATAAAACACAGGGTGTCCGAAAAAACGAATCCGGTCCACGGTTTGATCTCATAGTCTCCATACCATTCGTTTTGGTTATTCCAGCACTACTAGTTACATGAAACCATCTGGGAACCAAAATATGATTGTAAGAAAATATGCCTCAGTTATTCCAATATTTAAAATAGTTCCAAATATGGGAAATGTAAACATGAATATTTCTTGCCCTCCTGTATCAATATTTTATTTTCATACTATTCAAATGATACTACTAATGACTTACCTACCTGTGTACCAATATTTACTTCATAACAATATTATTAAAAACAACAAAAATGAAGGACACCCTACTGCGTAGCACTAGGAATGATAAAACCCATCGGCGCATGTGCATGTCGACAATATTTTTTGAATGTATTATATAAATTAAATAACAATGAAAGTCGATTTTACGAATGAAATGAAGGAAAATTGCAATAAATATCATTGCGTAATAAGTAAATATTACGAATAAAATCCGTGAAAATTTCGCAAAAAAATTCATTGTTTGACTGTCGAATTTGAATATCCTATCCCGGCTCATTTTGCTGCAAATTATGAATCAAATTGATAAGATATCTCTATGGATGGGAAGCAGACAAAGGCGCAGAATCAAGCTTAAGCTATCAACGTCGCTTGGTTACCGTGGCACACAGAGCACTTCGACGCATGTTTTGTAGGACTTCGTACATATCGACCTTGGCGCATGCGCATGTCGTAATGCCTATCTAAAAAACACTATAATTTTTTATCCTTCGTAGGGAAAAAATAGGGAACAAAACTTCTAAGATGAAATCATATGTATTTTATCGATATCCGTTGGAATTTTTGAAATCGGACCAGATCCCAACTTTTTGTAGTGAGAATTTAGCTTCACTTCGGGGTAAAAACGCTATATTTTTTTATTCTTCGTTGGTAAAAATTGGGAATTCAAATTCCCTAATGAAATCATGTGTGTTTCATCGATATCCGTTGGAATTTTCAAAATCGGGCCAGTTACCAACTTTTTGTCGTGAGACTATAACCCCTTTAGCTTCGCCTCGGGGTAAAAACGCTATAATTTTTTATTCTTCGTTGGGAAAAAGTTGGGAACAAATCTTCTCTGATGAAATCATATGTATTTTATCGATATCCGTTGGAATTTTTAAAATCGGACCAGATCCTAACTTTTTGTAGTGAGAATTTAGCTTCACCTCGGGGAAGAATCGCTATATTTTTTTATTCTTCGTTGGGAAAAAGTGGTAATTCAAATTCCCTAATGAAATCATATGTGTTTTATCGATATCCGTTGGAATTTTTAAAATCGGGCCAGATACCAACTTTTTGTCGTGAGACTATAACCCCTTTAGCTTCGCCTCGGGGTAAACAACAAAAAAATCTTATTGGCAATGCCACCTGATCACAAACAGACCTGTTAAACAGCTGATAGAAAGTAATAGTTGTATGAAAATATGAGATAAAGGGCGTACACGACTATTCAGCGTTACGTTAAGGTTTCGAGTGTGCCATTTCTGGGATACTTTGATAACGCATGTGGGACTTTGAAAATGAAGTTTGTAAGAGATGTGGTAAAACTGGCATTGTATGCAGTAAGGGGTTAAATATTCATTTGATAAAAAATAACTGCTATACGCATAGCTGGAAGTTCCAGCATCAGCTTCTGACTCATGCATATTTCTTCATATAAGAAAAGAAACGGTGTCATGGGACACCAGGTAGAAACGAAGTTCCTTCGAATAATATAGAAGAACCACAATTTGCGAAAACGAAACATGTGCGTGTCGGGGCGCACGACAGATGTGGTAACTTATACTAATCCAAGTTCAAATAGTTAATATTGAAATGTGGGGCTAAGAGATCTTACGAGATTGTAAATAAAAAAAGAAAAAAGCCATGAGTCTCCTCTGGGATTCGAACCCAGAAATACGGCACACCGGGGTTCAGTACTTAGACCACTCGGTCGTCAATACAATGTAAAAAATAGACGCAAGAGTGTATATAACGAGAGGATAACGTATGGCCACGCTATATAATTGAATATAAACCTACAATACGTAGTCATTATTTCATGGAACTAATTTGTAAAGCTTTATCTTTTCATTATGCCATATCTGATTTCTGGCGTAATCTCTTCTTTTATACATATAACTCATACAAAATTATTTCGATGTTTAACATCTGACGTTTTCGAGTTGCTTGTACATGAATTCATGAGTACATATAATGGATTGGTGATTGACGTGGTGGAGTGGGATCAGAAAGAGAAGGGATGAGAGGACGGAAAGGAAGAGGGAGAAAGAGAAAGGTATACAATATTCGCTTGTGTTAACTAAAAGCGTGACTTTCGTCAGTCTTTTTCCGTCAATCTGTTTCCGTCATACTTTTAGTCTCTCATATTTTTCAGTCTGGTCCCGCAGTAAAATCCCTATCTCCTCCAAGCCTGCCATAAGGAACTACGTTCCAATAATACTGTTAGCGAATGTAAAAAGAATTATGTCTAATATAAATATATATTTCCTAAGTTTCCATTTGTGCACAAAATACACGAAAATACGAAAATCGCGTAACGTCTTGGAAATTCTTCATTTCATACCCTTACGAAAAATTATAAAAAGCATGTGGTTCCTAGATATTGGATACGTGGATGACGATGGAAATGATGAATGCTTGAAGATGAAATTTCAGTTCGCGTTTGAGTATGGAATCCCAAATTTCCAAATCGTTTCGTTTAAATGACATGGCATTTCAATTTCGTTTCAGTGCCTGCGAAATATTTCATAGGACACATAGTTTAATGGAACATCGAACATTTCAATTGGCCCGTGGTGTCAAACGGTATGATTAATACGTTTTCCCAGATAGCATTTGCCGAAGGGGTCCCCAAATGTGACTGTTTTTCTGTTTTAGTTTCAGGGTGTCAAGGTAGGAATTTTGTAAAATGTCATTACTCTGAAATTTGTGAAAATAAAGTATTATTTCTTCAGGGAGAAATTATAAAAGAGAATTTTCACTCATGCGTACTACTTACCAGTCTACTTACCTAGCTACTAGTTAGTTGAGTACTTAGCGTACGCTGGCTAGTATTTGGGAGGTCTTGGGTTCAAACCCCGGGGCCGACTGGTCTGCCATGAGTTTTTTTCAGAAGTTTCCTCATGGTAATGTAAGTCACTGCTTGCAAACTTATAAGGCAAATGCTGGGCCACTATTAATCCTCTGAACCCTACCCACACTTCCTATGTTCCATAAATATCCCATCTCACCTATCCTCAATGCACTTGTACATACAAGTGTATCCTCTGATCTGGCTGAAGGAGTTAATCCCAAACTCAAGCTGCCCGCCTCCCTGACACATACTTCAGGGAGGAATGAAACACATGTGTTTCCTTTTTTCCTTTTCCATACGTACTTTATTTATGTTTTATTCAGGATGGCTTACTCAATACTTATTTTTATTAAATTCCATGCTCCTGTCAATTTTATAAACTGAAATATATAAAATTGAGGGTATATTTTCAATGAACCAGATTAACAGCAGGTGAACTTATGTTACATTATACCTAAATATGTACATCAACATTTATAATTCAATATTGTTACACTAGTTCTTTCTATGGTAAAATTTCATGATGTCGGACAGTGGCGTAGCCAGAGTTAGGCCCTGGGGGGGGGGATATGAGGCTCCGCACAGCTCCCCGGGGGGCCGCCGGAGGCTATTCAGGGTGCCACACCCAATTTCTGCCCAGAAGTCGTTAAAAAAGGTAAAAAGTAAAATTGCGATGGACTTCTCAAATTGTTGAATCTGGAAGAGGACGACCATTTGGTTCACTTTTAGTTCTCAAATTTTGAACCACTTGCACCACAGACATGATAAAAGGTTGAATTTGATATGTTATTGATAAAGTCAAATCAAATTTATTCAATCACTATTTTGACTAACTTAAATGATTGTTACAGTTTTACGCTTTATGATATTCATTGCAGAAAATAAAACAGGTTTTTTTTGTTTTGTTAATTTTTCTTTATGCTACTCAGAAAATGGTGCCCCCAACACCCTGACGCCCTGTGCGACGGCACTGCTCGCACCATCCTACGGATGGCCCTGCAGAACATACACTAATGTAACTTACAAAACAAACATATATGAAGAACAGAAAAATAAAATATTTATACAAGTATATTAGATAACAAAATCTAGCCTTCGTGGTTTTTTTGCAAGCTCATCAAAAACTTTATCAGTCTCCAAAAATATATCCCGGTGGATGCTGAGCATTGCTAAACCATTAAGCCGGTTCTAAAATTCAAAACATGAAATATTTTTATTATTATAAAATATTTTGACCTATAGTACAAACCTGGGAGGTCGAGTTTCTTAAATAAGTTTTAAGCCTCTTTAATGTCGAAAACGACCGTTCAGGTGTTGCTGTTGATACTGGGAGGGTACAAAAAATTTTCAATAATTTGTGTATATTTCCAGAAAAATATCACGGTATCCTTGGGATTTTGATATTCAATTAAGAAAAATGAGGTTTTTAGTTTTATTTATTCTTGCCTTGAAAGAATAACAATTATTCATTATCCATGGAGCATGGGGGGGGGGATATATCCCCCATTTCCCCCACCGTGGCTACGCCACTGATGTCGGAACATTCTTGCGAATGTTTGACGTGCTATATTTCAGAGGCTCAGCCAGGAGGTAAAGGGCTTGCAAATATTCTAACCTCGATCCTAGCAATGAATTATATTGTCAAGTGAGAAAGTCTCCCATCCGTAAAGATATTTGTACCCGTTGAGTAATTCAAGTCAAGAGTTGACCTAGATACTTGGATTATATCATAAGTTCTACGAAACAAGTTTGAATTGATTCTGCTGTGGGAGAATAACTCAATTTTTTTAAATAATTCGATACTGAATCTTTAAGTATCTTTACAACAAATGTATCATATCAAGTTCACGTTATTATAACTGTGTTAGTTGAAGTATTAATAAAGTATTATAAATACTAATAAACTCTTTAACGGTAATTAAATACCCGTAAAGTTTTTATGAGTTATAAAACAATTTTTTCGACACAACGAAATACTACTTACAAAAGTATCCTTTAAGTGATTTACTAATATTCAAGAATATTTACGTATATATATATATATATATATATATATATATATATATATATATATATATATATATATATATATATATATATTCTTCTTAATAAAATGTGCCATTGAGATACACTCAATGCGTACTAAATTTGTAAAATGAAGATTATGATTATGTGTGGGATATGTACCGTTCCGGGGGCCAGCCCCCCTCGCCCCCTTTATAGGATGCCCATGCTTATAAATCAATAATTATGTGATTCCGAATTAAATTTTGATTTAACTTTCAGTGAGATTTCATATTTTGAAATAGTTTAGCATTTATTTCTGTTTCATCTCTTTATGGAAAGCAATTTATACTTTTTGAAAAGAAAATGTACCTTATAAAAATGCTACCAATTAGCAAAATTTCATAATAGTTTCTGCTTTTGTAAGAGGAAAATTATTCATATTATAAGCTTCAGGTTTGAATATAGAAAATATAGTGCTATATACCATATAATAGCATCAAGCTATTCAAGAAATTTAATATAGTTCATTGTGCTTATGAAAGGGTGAAATGCGTTCTAGGTTCAATTTCAACCATTCGAGTTATGAAGTAGTAATTTGAACAATTTATCTCAAACCTAATTATAACAGTACTGTACTAAATAGAAATGAAAGAAAGGAGAAAATTTGTAGATATATCAAATGGAAATTTTCCCTCAGAGTAAGTCTTCGTTAATTTTCTGGAAAACGCAGAGTTCAGGAAAGGCTTCATTTGCTACTCTGCAAAGTTTCAATTGAGACTTTAATTTAGTGTAATTAAATTTTGTCCCTTAGTCAATCATTATGTCTAAAATGGTACAATTTATTCAATCAATACACCAAAAGTTTATATAATTTGTGAATTCTTTGAATAACCAGCTCCATACACTTTATTCGTAAATAATTATTGAATGTTTCTATAAAATATTCGCTTCTAATTTTTATTTCGTCTACCTTATTATGAGAATATCGAGAGAAGCGAATTTCATTTCTCAACCAAATTTTGTTGTTATTCTACAAAAAAATTGCAAAGCATTTATCATTGTACATTAAGTGCCGATATGTCAAGTGATCAGTTCTTTTCCCGAAGTATATTACTTTTTGGAATTTGTATGGGCATTATGCAACAACTTGACCAACACCCCCTTCGCATTAATCAACACCCCCTTCGCAAGAGCATCTCAGCACTGTACCGAAGTCTAAAACCTAGTAACTGTTATATAGGAGTAACTTTATTTTGAAGAAGAAGCAATTAAACTCTCTATATTTGTAGATTACTACTGCTACATTTGATAGGTTCTAAATTCTTCAATTTCCTTACATATACTGAGTAATGTTGAAATAGGATCCCAAATATCCCTTTTAAAACAGGTCCCAAAATTGTTCCTTAGGTAAAAACTCAATTCAAACAAATCCTTTTGGGTCTTCACAAAACTTGACAATCACTTTTCTTCCCCAAGAAAATTAGGTTTTGGAAGATGCACCTAATATCAACAAAAATTTGTCATTTACAATTTTTTTATATTATTATTTCGTTAGCAATATTTTTTGAATTGATTGAGCCGATACATGGTGTAAATTAATAAACATATTAAAACAATGGTTAATAATAATAATTAACACATTTATTTAAAAAAAATAACGCATGTCACACGTTTCGGTGGAACTTCACCTTCTTCAGATGCTAATGGCAAACTAACTATGTTTCTCTGTTATATCGAAAACAAGAAATGAAGAGATGACAAATTGTGTAGAAGAGGTAAATAGAAGGATGGTTAAAAATAATTATTAGAATAGGAAAAACCAATTCTGAACTGCTAGTCAGGTATTTCAGTTATTTTGAAAAGATTGAGAAGGGGGCTTGAAGTATGATCGATTTGGCTATTCAATAGATATAAAAAAAAATTTATATATAAAAAATAATAAATCCAAAGTTTATAAGGATAATAAATCAGGAGTTTATAAAATTAATTGTGGTGATTGTGATAAGTTTTACATTGATAGAACTTTCAGAAGTTTTCAAACTAGAATTTCAGAACACAAACGTAGCTTTGTTAATCAAAAGTCGGATTCACATTATGCTAACCATTTAATCCAAGAAAATCACACATTCAATTTCGATTTTAAAATATTAAATGCTGAAAGTAAGGGAATTAAACTTAATTTTTTAGAATCATTACAGATGAATAAATACAAGCATTCCGATCTCCTATTGAATAGCCAAATCGATCATACTTCAAGCCCCCTTCTCAATCTTTTCAAAATTACCGAGCTACCTGACTAGCTGTTCAGAATGGGGTTTTCCTATTTTAATAATTATTTTTAACCATCCCTCTATTTACCCCTTCTACACAATTTGTCATCTCTTTTTTTCTTGTTTTCGATATAACAGAGAAACATAGTTAGTTTGCCTTTAGCATCTGAAGAAGGTGAAGTTCCACCGAAACGTGCGTCATGCGTTATTTCTTTAAATAAATGGGTAAATTGTTATTATTAACCTTTGTTGTTAATATCTTTAGCAATGAATGAAAATTTCACTAGGCCGTTAGTCAACACAAAGATTTCTTTGATAAATGTTTCAATTCGGACTTCTAAGAACTAGTGAGAACTAATTCCCTGCCCAATTAGAACTGATAGACGAAATTTTTATTTCCAAGCTGTTTCTCCATTCACTTTCATTTTTCTATATTTAAGCTTGAATCACTCATTTTCGTTTCTTCACGCTGATATAAAATAACAAATGTGATGTTTCTGGAATAAAACTACATTGAATGTAACAGAAACTTGATATAAGAACACTAATACCTGAGGAGAAGTTGGACAGTTCGAACTACGTTGTACCGGGTGTCTGATTAAGAGAGTCGCGCGGCTGTATCTCACAAACTATACGTCGTAAAGACTTACGGTAAAAAAATTTATAACCAAAGTGGCCAACAGAAAATCCTGGAAATTATTTTCAGGTTTCTAAGATGACCGTCAGGGGGCGTAACCGCCATCTGAAACTTTTAAAGTGATTTTTTTCTGAAATTCATCTAGCGAATATACCAAAAAAATATTTTCTGTTTAAAGCTGAGCTTCATTCGAGTCATTTATATCTGACACTTTTTGACAAATCTATTGAAATGAAGTGGTGGGGGTTGATTCAATGTTTTTTTGTATAAACAGCTGTTACTCCTGAACGACTGAACGGATTTCAACAGAGTTGATCTCGTTGGGAAAAGCATTTATTGCTTCATCGAAAACATTTTATCTGTGGTCTGTCAAATTTTTAGTTATGCCGGTAGAGAGCGTTTTTTGATATAATAACAGAAAATTGCTAATTTCTCTGAAAAATTAAATGCAATAACATAATTTTTTTTTCTTAGAAATGTATTGTGATGATGCCAAAATAGGCAAGTGAAAACCGTATCTCGATACCTTATTCCTAGCCTAAAATATCGAAGAAAGAAAATTTAGTTATCATATGATTCAAAAAGACGCTATTACACCAGTATTTATTCTCATTTATCTGTATTTTTTCCAAGAATCAATGATGAAATTTAATAATTTTATGATTTTCAAAAAATAACATTCTTATTTCAAGAACTTCAAAAAAAATCGAGTGGGAGCATAATAACCAATGTGATAATATGCAAGTGCAATGTAGTCAGTATATGAAGAGCAGGCCATGGAGGAAAATCATATGCCTAAAATCAACTTGTCAACAAATACTAAAATTATAAATATAGTGGCAGTTTAATAAGTTTTTGTGGTACACAGAAGTAAGGAATGAAAAAGATTGAAATACATTTTACAAACAATGAAGCTGTTGATATCACTGACGGTATATTTTGAAATTCTTCAAAATGTGGCATTTGCACAAAGAATATACAGTGCTCTATATTCGGCGTTTACGACATGTGAGAATTTTTCCGCGTTTAGACCGAAATTTGCGTAATACTGGCAGCTTCGACCCTATAAATTTCAGATGAAAATTCTCTATTTTCTTCAAATATGTCCAACAAATTCTCGCATGGCGTGAGATTTTGGAAATCGAGTTCTATATAATCTTTGTGCCACTGTCGCATTTTGAAAACTTTCAAAATATACCGCAAACATATCAACATCTTCATTGTTCGTAAATGCATATCAATAGTTTTCAGTCCTTACTTCTGTGTGCCACAAAAACTCATTACACTGCCATTATAAGTTCATTTTTGATATTTGTTGACAAGTTGTTTTTAGGCATTTATTTTTTCTTCATGGCCTTCTCTTCTTATTCTGACTACCTTCTTGCACTTTCACAAATTATATTTATTGATTATTATGTCCCTAAACGATTTTATAAAATTTTTTTGAATTAAGAATACTAGTACCTATATGATAATCATTGAATGATGAAATTTCATCATTGATTCTTGGAAAAATATAGATAAATGAAAATAAATAGCGGTGTGATGGCGTCTTTTTGAATCATATGATAACTAAATTTTCTTTCTTCGATATTTTAGGCTAGGAATAAGGTATCGAGATACGGTTTTCACTAGCCTATTTTGGCATCATCATAATACATTTTCATGGAAAAAAAGTTATGTTATTGCATTTAATTTTTTAGAGAAATTAGCAATTTTCTGTTATTATATCAAAAAACGCTCTCTACCGGCATAACTAAAAATTTGACAGAACACAGATAAAATATTTTCGATGAAGCAATAAATGCTTTTCCCAACGAGATTAACTTTGTTGAAATCCGTTCAGTCGTTCAGGAGTAACAGCTGTTTATTCAAAAAAACATTGAATCACCCCCCACCACTTCATTTCAATAGATACGTCAAAAAGTGTCAAATAAAAATAACTCGAATAAAGCTCAGCTTTAAACAAAAAATATTTTTTTGGTATATTCACTATATGAATTTCAGAAAAAAATTACTTTAAAAGTTTCAGATGGCGGTTACGCCCCCTGGCGGCCATCTTAGAAACCTGAATATAATTTCCAGGATTTTCTGTTGGCCACTTTGGTTATAAAATTTTTTACCGTAAGTCTCTACGACGAATAGTTTGTGATATACAGCCGCGTGCCTCTCTTAATCAGACACCCGGTACAAATCTAATTAGGTTTGAAATTGTGAAAAGATGTGACTATAAATATCGAGTTCTCACGAAAGTCGTAAATACGACGAAGGAGTTATAAATCTAGGATTTGAGATATCATTCGAATAATGTATCTATGTAGAATTCAATTTTTTGAATATTCAGAGTAATCGAAAAGTAGGTACTGCCTTTCCAACGATGTAAATCACTGAATAATTTCTTTTACATATTCATGAAATTCGAGTTTTGTCAACAGGGACTAAAACAATGATACCCGATTCATGTTAATGCTATTCGAAAAGCTGAATGGGGTAAAAACAAATAACCCCTGCATAAATAACAAGTTGAACAATGCAGCGGGTTTTCCCCAAAAGAGCAAGTCCAGTTCGCGCCATGGACCGAGGCGATTAGTGAACTATTAGTCGCCATTTTGGGTTCTAACAACAATGTAAACGAATATATGTAGAAGCAGAAGGGATAATTTACAGTTAGGCTCAGGCTAATGGTGCATTGAAACAATTTAAAGAGATGATACCCTTGGTCTCTTCGTTTTACTCGTAGCAGAACCGTATCGAGGGGATTTTAAAAATTTTTAAACTTTCGTTGTTTCATTATACTTCAGCCAAGCTGTTATATTGTTGTTTATTTATCTACAATTTGTAATTTCACTCAAGTAACAATTGATGAATCTATTTCACTTCTTCTTCTTTACGTGCCGTCTCCTTTAAGAAGGTTGGCTATCATCATGGCGATTTTTATCTTTGAAGTTGCGGATCTGAACAAATCAACAGAGCTACTGTTGTACCACTGCCTTAGGTTGTTCAACCAGGAGATGCGTCTTCTTCCTATACTTCTTTTACCCTGTATTTTTCCTTGTATAATAGGTTGCAACAGTGTATACCTCTCCCCTCTCATCACGTGGCCCAGATATTACAATTTTCTGATTTTGATTGTGTTGATTATTTCTTTCTCCTTTCCCATTCTTCTCAATACCTCCTTGTTCGTTGTTCTGCTCACCCAGCTTATTCTGAGGATTCTTCGATATTCCCACATCTCGAATGCTTCCAGCCGGTCAGTGTCGCACTTCTTAAGCGCCCAGGCTTCCATTCCATATAATAGTACTGGAAATACGTAGCATTTAAGCATTCTGATTTCAAGATGTAGACTCAGATCTGTTCTGGTTAATGAATTTCTCATTTTATTAAACACTGTTCTAGCCTTTCCGATTCTTGATCTTATTTCCTGTGAATAATCATTATTGTCATTTACAATTGTTCCCAAGTACTTGTATTTGCAGACTTTCTCCACTGGCTCTCCTTTGATCCATAATATTTCTCGCTGCTGTTGGTGTTCTGTGATTGTCATGAATTTAGTCTTTTTGGCGTTAAGTGTGATTTTTACTGATTCTTGTATCTATCTTCATTTGCTCTTCATAATGTTTTCTATTTAATTGTCCTAAGTTTTTTCCCTTTTCTTGATCTCCCATTTCTTCTTTATTTATCTTTTATTTTAACTCTATTCAACCACCACAGTTGGATCTTCTCCTAACAATTTGGATTATGATTCTGTGTTTAGCGTTTCTCTTAATTTCTCATTTTTCTACTTATCCATTTTTATAAATTCCTCAACAACTCTCTAATATTGCATCTGCATTGCTTCTAACCAGCTTTTACTTTTCCTATCAATTTCCATGTCTGCCATTCATTTATGATTTATCAGTCGGTTAAAGCGAACCTTTGATCGCTCAGTTCTTGCGATACGTTGAGCGTATCGGAATGGGACTCAACCTATGCCTCAACTGTTATTTCAGCAGTCCCACGGGGCTCTATGGCACCAAATTTGGAACTTTCCAAACACTTTTCCTGAAATTTGGGCAAGAGTTAGCCTTCGGCCACTTTTTATAACGCACATAACCCCACTTATACGTTTAGTATTATCTAATATATAATGTCCAAATAGGTTTTTATATTTCTAACTTTATAAACAAATAAAAAACTAACTTTTCACAGGTTGAAATAAAAATCTATTGACGAAAAATTGAACATAACAGAGGGGTTCCTAAAGAAACTAAATAACAATAAGCAATTCATTCAGAGTTATCGGTAAGTACATTGAACAGATTAAAGAGAGGAGAAGGGTTTACTTCAATCTGGTCGTTAACTAGGTTTCAGGAATTTTTATATTTATTGTGTAGGGATTCTCAACAGTTAGTTTTGTGTAGACTATTTTCTAACTGTAATATTTTATAATTGTGATTAAAGGTATGGTTTTCTGAATAAGATGGCACGCATAATAAGAGTCAGTTTTCTGCTTAATATAGCTACGCCTGGTGTTCATGTATTTGAGTTTTGAAATTTCTAATTGTACGTCCTATATAGAATTTTTCACAATCGTTACAGTTGAGTCTATAAACACCCTATAGGTACATCAATAAATATAAAAATTCCGGAAACCTAGTTAACGACCAGATTGAAGTAAACCCTTCTCCTCTCCTTAATCTGTTCAATGAACCTACCAATAACTCTGTAATTCTCTAGGAACCCTTCTGTTCTGTTAAATTTTTCGTATAAATAGATTGTTCTGTAATACCATAATTTAGTACCAGATGAAGTCAATGTTATGACGAAATGCGTTTACTCAATAGATTTTTATTTCAACCTGTGAAAAGTTAGTTTTTTATTTCTTTATAAAGTTATGATTATGAACTTTCTCCAAGTAAATGCCAATTCAATGTTTTTATATTTCGTAGATAATTATTAAACATAAAAATATGATACCAATTTATTTGAAAAAATATCCACTGGTACAAACTGGAAAATGTAAATATATCCAAGAAAATTATTGATTAATGTATTTGTAGTGAATCGTCACTATACCATTGAATTTTGCTCAACACAAAAGACAATATCCTCGAATATTGATAGTCCTTGTTTCACAACATTTATCAATCCGCCAATAGCACATTTATTTACTGAAGATAAAGATCGATAGGCAAGTTGTTGAATTTTGGCAGTCAGCATCAAAACCTTCGATGGGATTTCCAAGCTCTCATTGACAGCATCGGCAGACAGTCGAAGTAGACACTGTCGAGCTGGTCCACAATTCTGTAAATCAGCAGCTACTTTTTGTGGCAAAGTCATGAATGTTTGGGCTTCCACAATACAACCTGTAATAATATTCACATTTTCTGCAAGAGCTACGGTGATACATTGCTTTATTTCGTTCGAGATGGCTTCGACCATGATATCTAATGATTGCGATTGTTGTATGCACTGGTCCATGATCGGTTTGTTGCTTCTTGTTTTTAATTTGGTCAAATTTTGTTTCAAAGCTCCCACTTCTAATTTTATGTCTTTCTGATTCTGCTCTACTATAGAAGCTGTTGTAGCTAACAAGTTGGCCTGAAGTTTTTGCATTGAAGCCATTGTCGTGTTATTGACTGAGGAAATAACTAATTTGAGCAAACTGTAGTTGGACACAACCCGATCTGCTATAACTTCTTCCTCATTGTTTGTGGTTTGGGGTACCTAAAAAAAAAAATTTTGGATTAAATTTAGATAGATACGGGAGTTTTCTGTATTCTATTCATTTTTGAAATTTTTTCATTGATGCATTCAATTAATGAGTTTATTAACTCTGAAGACTGAACAGCTCATTCAATATATGAAGAGATAGTTTGATGAAAATTATACTATATATATATATATATATATATATATATACAGGGTTCGGCAAAATGTATTACCCATTTTGTTTCGTTGATCTCAAAAAAAAATACGAAGTATTCCCTTTGGTGATATTTTTATTTGGAAAAGTAGGCTTTAGAGATTTTGTTAAAATTGTTAACAGTTGTCAAAATGCCGCGTTGGTTAACAAAACATCGCGTTTTTGTGTCGAAATTCATTGAATTTAATTCCATAATAGCCGCTCAAATGTGTTTTCGACGTCAATTTAATGTCCGACAGTGCCCGCAGCGGAAGACCATTACAGTTTGGATTCATAAATGGAGGACAGGGGGATCCGTTTTAGACAAGAAGTCAAGTGGAAGGCCAAGGTCTGCCTGCAACGCACTTAACGTAAACCAAAATAGAAATGCAATTATCGCTAGTCTGAAAAAATCTGCCGTTAAACATAGTACTGTTCTGAATTTGTCTGAGCGAAGTACACAAAGAATGTTAAAGAAAATGAATTTTCACCCGTACAAGATCGCAATAGTTCAGGAAATAAATGATCAGGATAAGATTAATCGACTTGCGTTTTGTCGCCTTCTTCATACCAATTATCAATGTATTGAAAACAACATTTTTATGAGCGATGAGGCTCACTTTTATATAAGCGGTGATGTAAATAAACAGAATTGTCGTTATTGGGCCCAAGAAAATCCACGCGAAATTCACCAGCGTCCATTACATTGTCCCAAAGTAACTGTATGGTGCGCCATCTCCTCGTCTAGGATAATTGGACCTTACTTTTTTGAGGGAAATGGTCAGAATGTAACAGTTACTGCTGTGCGCTTTGTTCAAATGTTGCAGACATTCTTCTTACCGCAAATACAAAACGGAATTGGACATTACTGGTTTCAACAGGATGGCGCAACAAGCCATATGGCAAGAATAAGCATGGATATTTTGCGACAGTCTTCTCCAATCAGAATAATTTCTAAGAATGGTATCATTCTTCGATCTCAGCCGCGCTTTTGACAAGATAGACGTGGATACTCTGCTGTTCAAGTTGGAGAGGATGGGTATTCGTGGAGTACCCCTAAATTGGATAAGGTCTTATCTGACTGGAAGGTCGCAGACAGTGAGAATTTCGGAGAGGGGTTCGCAATTTTTGTCTGACAGGGAGTGGTTGCACTCTGGAGTGCCTCAAGGTAGTACACTGGGTCCGATTCTGTTTATATTGTTGATAAACGATTTAGTGGAGTTTTTAGAAGATAGTGGGGTGGTTACGCTCTACGCGGACGATAGTTCTGTGCTTATATCTGCTGCAAGTATAAATGACCTATCTTTGCTGTCAAATAATTGCATCAGCAAAATGAATGAATATTGCTCGATAAATGGCCTTATTCTCAATGAGAGCAAAACAACTCTGTTAATGTTCACTCCGAATGGCACAAATAGGTACCTCAGTCCATTGGTTAGATTGCCAGGTGCTGAGTCTCTGGGTCTGTCTGATGAGGTGAAGTTTTTGGGTGTTACGATGGATGATCATTTAAACTGGAAGAATCATGTAGCGGTATTGAGCGGTAAACTCTCTTCGTTAAATTTTGCAATAAGGCAACTTAAGAACTATTGTGACCTGAATATCCTAAAGATGTATTATTATGCTTCAGTCAACTCGGCGCTGGAATATGGTATACTTTGTTGGGGAAATAGTACCAATGCGGATTATGTTTTTAAAATTCAAAAGAGAATTGTTCGTTCAATTTTTGGTCTCACTAGATTAACGTCATGTCGTAAATTTTATAAGAGTAATTTTTCAACTGTACCCTGTATGTTTATTTATGCTTGTGTGATCTATATTAAAAGAAATTTATCTTCTTTGGTTAGCTGTAGTGATGTGAATCAATATAGAACAAGGAGGTCTACCCCGCAGTTGCTTCATGTTCCTTTTACACGTTTAACTCAAGTACAAAGGAGCTGCAATGTATTGGGTATAAAAATATTTAACCACCTACCCGACAGAATTAGAAAAATCGATAATCTTAGGCCTTTCAAATCAGCTGTTAGATCACTACTTTTAGATAGAGTATTTTATTCCGTTGACGAATATTTTACAGAAGTATTTATGTGATTTTGTGATGTTCTTTTGTTAGTATTTGTAATGATATGTATACTATTTCATTGTAAATACCTGTATAGTGTCACATTAGTATGTGCAATTTTTCTGTTGACACTTTCCCATATTACTTTTATGTAATCAGAGGAAATAAACTTATTATTATTATTATTATTATTGCTTGACCAGCAAGATCACCGGTTCTTTCAGCACCAGATTACTTTCTCTGAGGCTATTTAAAACATAAAGTGTTTGCGGATAAACCCAGAAATCTAAGGGAACTGAAAACAAATATTGCGAATGAAATCAACGCTATTTCTCGGCAAGTTCTTATAAGTGTTATGCAAAAATTCGTCAACCAGTTAAAAGAATGTATTGAAGCGAATGGCGGTCATTTGCGACACACCATATTCAAAGCATAATAAACTCCCATCTTTATAGTTTAAGAATACATGTTCGTTTGTTTGTTATTAAAATGAATACATTTTTATAAGCAATTTAAAATGGGTTGTTCATTTTGCCGGACCCTGTATTTATATATATATATATATATATATATATATATATATATATATATATATATATATATATATATATATATATATATATATATATATAAATATATATATATATATATATATATATATATATATATATATATATATATTTTATTGGCAATAACAAGCTAAAGATTGTTGAAAAACGATTTTATTGATAAGTTAATGATTTCTTCCCAAATTCTTGTCCATATCAAAACCTTTGAAAGAGAAAAGATATTGTTACATTTCTCGACTCAAAAAAATTGACAATTCATAAAAGAGACAATTATGTTTCATTTATCGTTTTGTGGCTTAGGTCGTCTTCAGTAGCTAATTACGTATTCTTCAGTCTAATATAAGTAGTCATGTCTGCTAATAATAGTAGGCATGAAAAATCACAAACTTAATAAACATAATATCTCCTCAATTAGTTGATCTGTTTTCGAAAGAGTATTTGTTTCTGTAATTTTGATTATGATTAACATAACACCTATTCACGAAAAAAATTGTTATACAAGTTATTGATTAGTTTCATGTTATGAAGAAGTGGATGGTGTTAGATTAGAATAGCTTACACTTCGCGAAACCTATTTTAAATTGAAAATTAGAACTCCCTATGAAATCGTTTTTCAAATATCAATAGCATGTTTTTGCTAATATAAGATATATATATATATATATATATATATATATATATATATATATATATATATATATATATATATTTACACATATATAGTATGGAGTTCGCTGACGATCAGGTTATACTAGCAGAGGACGGAGATGACGTCAACTATATGTTTAGAAAACTAAAGGAGGAATATACGAGATGGGGCTTGGAGATAAATATGGGGAAAACAGAATAAATGGTAATCGGAGGACAAGGAGAAGACTTAATTATAGACAATAACGTGATGAAGAAGACAAATGAGTATAAGTATCTAGGGGTTACAATAACCTCCGACGGTAAGGACGAAATAGATATACAAAATAAAATAAAAAAGGGAAAACTATAATCAGACAACTACACCCCATGTTGTGGAATGACAATATCTCAAATAAAACAAAAAGAAGGATGTTTAACTCATTTGTTGAAAGTTGCGTTACCTATGGAAGTGAGGTGTGGACATTGAATGAAAAGATGAAAAATAAAATATCAGCAACAGAGATGATGTATTGGAGATGATGCTGTAAAAAGACACTATTAGATCATGAAAGAAATGAAAGAATAAGAGAAATAATGCAAGTTGATACTTCATTAATAAGTACAATTGAAAGGAAACAACTGCTGCGGTATGGACACATGAGGAAAATGGACCAGATATCTATCTTTGTGGATAGAATACCACAAAGAATTTGGAAATGGAGGCCTGCAAATAGGAGAAAAAGAGGAAGACCAAGAAAGAGTTGGGAAAAGAGAATAAAAGAAGCTATGCTAAAAAAAAGGCTGGAAGAAGACGGAGTTAGAGATAGAGTATCTTGGAGATTGGGATGCGGTAGATGGCAAGATTAGCTGTATACAAGCCGCTTATATATATATATATATATATATATATATATATATATATATATATATATATATATATATATATATATACATCTTCCTATTTCATTAGATAATGAAATTTCAATTATTATTTAAAATGATTAAATGATCCTCTTGAATAATGATTAATTAATATTTAAGACATTATCAAATATTTGCGTTTCTGCTTTTATGCTGGGAAATTTGGTAATTAAATAACTGGAACTTGAAGGGGAAAATATTCAGTTTACTCTCTAAAATTTCTTTTATGGTTCTCTTCGATATTCCAAACTGCAGTATCAGATGAAAAAGAATATTACCTATATCATCAAAATATAGGGTTGAAATGCTATTTAATATTTTTTGCAGTTCTTTATGACTATAGTTTATGATGTACAAGATTTTTCAATATCTCAAATAAAATATATTATAAACCAAAATTCTTCTATTATTGTAGTGGGAACGATATGTAAAAACTTCAAGAAGTCTTTCATTTCAATAAGTGAAGATTGGTTATACTTACCACGTAATTTAATAACAATAAAAGACAGAATGCATGTGATAATGCCATTTTGACTTTTTCGCTGTAATGATACAATTAACGCAATTTCACTGATTTCTAAAGGTTTTATTTCTTTATCTGATGATTAATTCTCTCCAAAAATCTTAATTGATGCTGTAAATTGTATATTACCTTAATGTTGATTATCCAGTGATTATCTGGATTTTAATCCTTAATCACATGAAAGTAAATTGAGGTTACTTTTAAGTTGATCCTATGTAATCTATGACACCGTCATAATCATCAATATGGATAAACATAATGAAAATTCTTGATGAACACAAACAAAGCCATTATTTTAATATGTTTATTATCACGAAATATACAAAAGTATATAATGCTATTGCAATTTCGGTCATCATTGAGCAGATTGAGTATAAATTTAAATGCAGAAAATATTTAGAAATGAGAAAACTTTTTAAAAACTTAACTTCCACTATATTTACAATAAAATACATTCAGGTTTGAATATATCTAATATAGGACAATAAATCAAGTCAATCTAATCATGAAAAACATACTTGTCGACCATGGTCAATTTCATACATTACATAAAGTGAACAAGGAAAATTCTTTAATGATTTAAAAAAATTTCAATTGTGAATGCAGATTTTGCGTTGCGGAATACGTATAACCAGCTTCCTTGGAAAGTTGTTTGATAATTTTTTAAATTATTAAAGAATTTTCCTAGTTCACTTTATGTCAAGTCAATCTTGTTGTTCAGCAAAACATTACTCTTTGTATTATGACTCAGTCTGAGAATTTTTAATGATTCTAAATAATTTCAGTTTGACTCCTTTCGGCAGTTAGTGTATAATTTCGAAATTATTTATTTGTGAAAACGGGTGAAGATTTTCACGAAAATACATGGATGGGAGTTAGTTGTCTGTATATATTAAAACTCAGAGTATTATTATAAAGAAAAATGGTTGAATCAGAAAAATGTACGAGGATGTATTGATATCTAGTTAGCCTAGACCGGTTCCCTGCATGAACAAAATATTGCGTTACCATAGCAACGAACAATAACTTATTAGAAGTGTAAAGTTTGACGTCAAAAAAGTGTATCGAGCCATCATCAAGTACGAAGATATGCTTAATACCCTTGGTGATCAATGTCCTTCGTATGCGACCGTGGAAAATTGGACAGCAAGCTTCAAAAGAGGTAAATTTTCCATTGAAGATGATGACCGATCGGGAAGGCCAGTTTCTGTGTCAGTCGTCGAAAATATCGACGCAGTTCATGACATGATTTCAACAGACCGTCGAATTGGCTAAAGCGGATATCTGAAGCACTGAATATTTCACACGAACGCGTTCATCATATAGTTCACGTCAATATGGACATGAGAAAAATTGCTGCAAAATGGATCCCCAAATGTTTGAATGTTGACCAAAAGCGTGCAAGGGTAGTAGCATCGCGTTCGATCTGTGCTCGATTTGAAAACGATGTAGACTTCTTAAACCGAATTGTTACTATGGATGACACTTGGGTACATTTCTACGATCCAGAAACAAAGCAACAATCGATGGAATGGCGACACTCTGGTTCTCCAAGAGCTAAGAAGTTTCGTGTCCAAAAATCTGCTGGAAAAGTTCTTGCTTCAGTTTTGTGGGATTTCCATGGAGTAATCATGATTGATTTTTTTTGATAAGGGTAGAACAATAACTGGGGATTACTCATGTTGCCATGCAAAAAATTCGTGCTTTAGGGTTTAAATTACTAGAACACCCCCCTTATTCACCAGATTTGGCTTCGTCCGACTATCATCTCTTTCTTCAACTGAAAAAAAGTTTAGAAGGTCGTAAATTTTTTTCCAACGAGGAGGTAATAAAAGCTGTGGAGGTCTGGTTTGTAGAGCAAGAAGAAACATTTTTTTGAAAGGTCTAGAGACGTTGCAGGTTCGCTGTAATAAATGTATACAATTAAGAGGAGAATATGTTGAGTAGTAAAATATTTTGACATTGAAATTTTGTTTGGTTCTATAGTAGGCTAATAATTTTTCAATATATCCTCGTATCTGTCGATACATTTCTTTTTCTATTTTGAATATTAGTTTTGGGTGAACGCTATAAATATAATTCAAAAACTGATATAGTTGCTTGTAGATGTCATTAAAGCACGAAATTATATAGATATGTTGACGAATAAGTAATGCTTTAATTACCTTGTATAAAATATACATACCTTTTCGATTATTTCAGTTCTAAGTTCATATCACAGTGATGTATTATTTTGCACTGAAATATTTTATTGTGGAGTGGCTCTAAAGATTCAAATAGAGTAACTTTTGATCAACCATAAACGAATAGTTTCCTAGATATTCAAAATTCTTCCTGAAACAACTTCTAAGTATGATTTTTATCGAAAATGATAACTGAGTGTACCATGTTTTATTTATTTACAAATGCTTATTTTCTGTAAAACAAAATTAATGTAATTTTGTTAATTATGTAATACTGAAACACAGAAAACCCTAATTTGAATATTCATCATAGTATCAGGGTATTTAACTTTTCAATCATTCACCTTCAATGGTGAAATTTCAAGATATTTATTTGTTTAAGAAGAGAGTTTAATATTTACTCTTGTCGAAAGTAAATTACATTGTCAACACGTTAACAAAGGAATTGCAATCCATTATATTTAATCGAATCATAAAATTAATTTATTTGTTTTTTATTACCTTCGCTGTATAATATTATGCAATTGTCTATCAGGATCAATAAAAGATCAATCATTCTATCTATTTCCTCGATATAGAAACTTTTCAATCATTCACCTTCAATTGTGAAATTTCAAGATATTTATTTGTTTAAGAAGAGAGTTTAATATTTACTCTTGTCAAAAGTAAATTACATTGTCAACACGTTAACAAAGGAATTGCAATCCATTATATTTAATCGAATCATAAAATTAATTTATTTGTTTTTTATTACCTTCGCTGTATAATATTATGCAATTGTCTATCAGGATCAATAAAAGATCAATCATTCTATCTATTTCCTCGATATAGATAGTATGTAACTTTGTGTTCATTATATGATGTGGATTTTTTCTAAGGAAATGTGGCTTCACAACAAAGATTTAGGTTTCAATAAATTTCGACTCATCATAGTGGAATTCTACCACTTTTTGAATTACTTCATACCTGAATTCCTATGTTCTAAGTACTTATTATGATATTATTATAGTTAGTTCAAGGTCTCAGATCAGTCAATGACAGATATGAACTTTCTGTTGGAGGCTCTTAATCTTAAAATTTTATGTTTTCACAGAATGTTAATTAAAATTTTGAACTTGGGTAGGTTCTTTATTTTCGGATAAATCACAAAAATCTGCCCGTTGTGGCTCTTAAAAGCTGCTAACCGTAATGGTCTCCATACAGTTAAATATGTCTCTGTAATACATTTCTGATGATGTGATCACTTGGTGGTTTGACTCTTCCCTGTGACAGGAGAACCTTTTAAAGGGTACATTTTTCTCTGTCCTATGATTTCTTTCGCATATTGGTAGAAAAACATTGAGATGATGACTCTTTATCATAAAGTTTTCGGTATCGTTAGAACAGGCATGGTTCTAGATGGACGGAGATTGATGCGCTTGTTCGGAAAGTCAATTGGGTCTGGCCTAGGTCTAAAACCTACTTTCGTGAGTACTTTTCAGAAAAATGATGTCCATTTTATCATAACATAATCCAGACAATTGGAATTTGACCGCTACAGGTTGCCCTATAATCCCTCTGCACCTAAGCTATGGCCACCTAAAATATTTTGGTCAAATGTACCAACATTTGACAGTTGAATTTCCTTCAATATTAATAATAAAAAAGACTTTATTGAGCAAACTTGAAAAAAAATTACATTGTGTACCTAATACTCTAGGCAAGTTTCAGTTCGGCCAGAAAATGTTACATCTAATGCAGCAATTCTTCAGCTGTCTGTTCAGCTAACCTATAATGTTTCACTTACTAACTAGAATTACACTATTATCCAAGACGATTCAATTGCAAATAATTTACAAAAAAAAAATTATCTTTATACCAAAAAGAAAAAGATTAAAATATAAAAATAAATAAAATAAAATATGACTAAAGTAAAAATAGTGCGAATATTGCGTCGTTGAAATAAAAATAATTTCAAGTGATAATAATATAATAATATCAGAAAAATAACGCCGTCAATAAAAGTTCTCTTCAATTTATTTTATAGTGTATAATGATTACGCTACAATTCTGTTTCTTTTTTATAAATTTTTAACTATACATCTCTTGTTTAAAATGTATATATTTTGTGGATGGCTGTTTCAGGAAATGGAGCACTTAGTAATTTTGAATACTAGTTTTCCAATCACTACTTCTGGATTTATTGCGGTTTTCGATACTAAACAAACTGGTAGAGTGACTGGAATAGAAGCTAAACCGAGGGCTGAAGCTTGAACAATAGATCCTAGTCCAAGAGTTAGTCTTCCTAATTTTCCTGCAATACCTGTGAAAAATTATTAAAGTTGAAATAATGTTTGACAAAGTAAAGAATAGACTGTCTTAGAGTTATTAATTTTCAAAATATCACAATATGATCATACATCTACATATTTACAACCTACATTTTATATTTTAATAATTTAATTTTGCTGGATATTCAAACTTCTACAAAAAATAGAAATTCAATATTCTCTACTCATTTTACACAAAAAATGAATGCGACTTATATAAAACTTTACCTCTTTTAACTTCTAAAGAATTGAAGTTTGTAGAGAGAATAAATATTTTTATAGTAAATTCTTTATAGGTATAGACCTTATACAATATTTCATTAAACTGATGGATAACCATGTTTCTCTCCTACTAATAGCAACAATGAGAAATAGAATAAGTTTTTGACAGTTACAATGAAAGGCTATAATTATAATGTATAATTTTATTCATAAAAAAATCCAGCTTAAATAATGCTTGAGCCCTAGAACAAGTGATGGGATATAATTCTCGTTTCAGGTCATTGTAATCTTCTCTGATAGTTTCGTTCAACAGGTGATTTATTCCTCTAAGTCACATATCTTTGGGTAAGCTTTATCGAGAATTATGAAGAATCATTAGCAGTTGCTCTAGAAACCTCTAAGGCTTTCGATCCATATGGGCACAAGGCAAAGGATAAAATTATTTATTTTATAAAACCTGGAAGGGCTCAACAGCGAACAGAAATATATTCTTCAAAAAGTTCATCTGCTTATCCCAAATGCCAAAACTACATTTTATTTTTACATACGATAACCGGCTGCGACACTTCGTCAGCAATGTACAGGGTGTCCCAAATTCGAGGCGTATCATTGGGATCTCGGAAACTATAAGAGATACAAACTCGGTTAAATTAGGGCAAAGTTGCGGAATTTCACGCCAATCAAAATGCCGTCTTAAAAGTTTGAAAATTCCGAATCCTTCTGAAGATATTCGAAAAAACACGAATATCCCCGATTTCGTTTTTATTTTTTTCTGACTCTATTTGAAGTGATATAACAAAATAAATTCCATATTCTCACTGTCACTTTTTCGGCTTCACAAGATGGCGCTGCTACATTTTCAATCCGACGTTTCGTTTCTTCGCAATCATCATCAACTTTGTTTTTTTAAATAGGCAAAAAATTCCATTCTATATCGAAGAATTGCGTCATAATCTAGTGAGAGAAATAAGAGCTATACGAGCAAGAACCATTTAACGCGCAATTTACAAAATTAATCGTTTAACCCAAAAATGCATTGCAGCAAACGGTTTTCAATTTGAATACTTGTTGTAAATAATGTTTAAATTTGTGTCTGGTTTTGACCACAGAGGCCCCGAACCAAAAACGGAAAAGTGAGGCGAGCCACCCCCTTCCGGCGCAAGTGAGGCACCAACAAACAGGGCGTGTGTGTTAATTTCAATTTGTAAAATTTTTGTAGTTTCTAAATTTTTTAGTTTTTAATGAAAATATATTCTCGAAGCTTTCACTGAAAAAAAACATTTTTTTTACCTTTTTAAAAAGAAATTCATAATAAAATCAAATTTCAAATTCATTTACAGACATAAATTTTAGCAGATTATTTTTTTCTGAGTTTCCTTAAATAAGTAGACCAAAACAAGTTCCACATTTTCATAGCCATTTTTTGTCCTGGCGTCATCGGACGTTTCGTTCCATGGCCATCATCAACAATTTGCACTGATGATGGATTTTCGCCACGAGACGTCAAATAAATGCCAAGTGTGTTATGTCATTGAATTTAGAATTAAAATTAACGTTGATCAAGCATAAAATGGAATTTTTTGCCTATTTAAAAAAACAAAGTTGATGATGATTGCGAAGAAATGAAACGTCGGATTGAAAATGTAGCAGCGCCATCTTGTAAAGCAGAAAAAGTGGCATTGAGAATATGGAATTTATTTTGTTATATCACTTCAAATAGAGTCAGAAAAAAATAAAAACGAAATCGCGGATATTCGGTTTTTTTCGAATATCTTCGGAAGGATTTGGAATTTTCCAACTTTCAAGACGGCATTTTGATTGGCGTGAAATTCCGCAACTTTGACCTCATTTAACCGAGTTTGTATCTCTTATAGTTTCCGAGATCCCAATGATACGCCTCGAATTTGGGACACCCTGTACAGAAGGGGCAAAACGTCAGTATTTAAATTATTCGAAAAAAAAGATTACAATAATTACGGAAGGAATTCGCTTTCTTCTTGCGGTTTATGGAGCTCAAAAAAAATTACTTCCATTGATAAATACCTATACTTAACTTTTGTAAAAAATACGCGAAACAAGAAACAAGTACAACTATCAAGTCTTCCTCCAACATCGGCATCTGCTATTCAACACTTGTATCGAGTATATCTACTATCAAGTTCAAACATGGCTAGGCAATCAACTGAACCCAGAAGACTGGGGTTGGAAATTGATAGATAAAATACTCTGGAACCGATTCAAACTTTACCTGCTCCAGAAAAACTCCTCATCACTATTTTTTGCAATTGCAAAAAAGGTTGTAGTACCAAATGTGGCTGTAAAAAAGTCAGGTTGCTGTGTTCTCCAGCTTGTACCAATTGCCAGGATCAGTCTTGCTCAAATGTCCAGTTGAGTACTATAGAGGAAGATTCATGTGATTTTAATGAAGAGACCAATGACTCAGCAACATTTGAACAATTTATGAACATCCAGCAAGAGGAAGAGGAATAAATCGAAGAAGACAGGACTGTTGAAGTAGACTTTCAAGAGCATGAACCTGATTAAAATATCTAAAGAAATCAAAACAATAGTTAACCCAATAATTAATAGCAATATCAATAATCAATATCAATAATAAGGTAATATCTAGAACTTGACGGGTATTGTTCCCTTAAATTATCCTTAAATATCATGACAGTTAGCGGAGTAGGCCTACAGGGGAAACCAGGGTAAAAAAACGCGCCGAGTACACTACCTCACATATGGCGTGGAAATGTGTGCATATCATGTATAGTGTGACTATTAGAATCGCGATATCTCAAGAATGGTAACTCTTAGGAAAAAAATTATCGAGACCACTTTTGTAGAGAATTTTAGCATCTACAACTTTGTTTTGAAGTTTTTTGTTAAAACTCACCGTTTTCTCGAAAAATCCAAAAAACCTCAAATGTTGACCTTTGACCCCGAATAACTCTTGTAGCACATATAGGATCGATGGGGATTTTTAAAACTTTATTTGTAATGGTAAACCCCAGGTCTCCACCAATATTTTGCTCTCTGGGAATTTTTGTTATTTCAAATGTCTATATTGACCGGACTAATAGATTAAATAGGAATAAACAATAACTATGCAGTTTTGGCATTAACATATTTATATATATATATATATATATATATATATATATAGTATATATAAATATATATATATATATATATATATATATATATATATATATATATATATATATATATATATATAATATAATATATATATATATATATATATATATAATATATATATATATATATATATATATTATATATATATATATATAAATATATATATATATATAATATTATAAGTATATATATCATATATATATATATATATATATATATATAGCTATATATATATATATTATATATAATATATATATATATATATATATATATATATATATAAATATATATATATATATATATATATATATATATATATATATATATATATATATATATATATATATATATATATATATATATACATATAATTATGTTGAAAATAAGGGTTTATTGACTCAGGGATGGGGTAGTAAAACTCTTTTATTTACGCCAAGCTTTCGCATTCATTTAATGCATCAGGGCTTCTGCAATCATTGAAAATCATGTTTAATTATACATACATAGTAAAACAGAAAACATTACTTACTAATATTGAGGTTCTCCCAACATTGGAGAGTACTTTTAAACAGTGTAAAAGACATTAAAATAACTCAGACAATAAAATTCCAAAAATATATACTTTATCAAGGTAGAAGTTTTTTGATTTAATCTTAACAACTCTTTTTTTTTCCCCAATTCAATTTCCCGCTAAATGTCATTGGACAGACGTTTAATGCTGTCAATTGTCATTCTCTCAGATACGTCAAAGTAGTATATTACACATTCCGTGGTGTTAACTATGTACTACTTTGACGTATCTGAGAGAATGACAATTGACAGCATTAAACGTCTGTCCAATGACATTTAGCGGGAGATTGAATTGGGAAAAAAAAGAGTTGTTAAGATTAAATCAAAAAACTTCTATCTTGATAAAGTATATATTTTTGGAATTTTATTGTCTGAGTTATTTTAATGTCTTTTACACTGTTTATAAGTACTCTCCAATGTTGGGAGAACCTCAATATTAGTAAGTAATGTTTTCTGTTTTACTATGTATGTATAATTAAACATGATTTTCAAAGATTGCAGAAGCCCTGATGATGCATTAAATGAATGCGAAAGCTTGGCGTAAATAAAAGAGTTTTACTACCCCATCCCTGAGTCAATGAACCCTTATTTTTAACATAATAATATTTGATGTGACTCTTAACCTACAGAATATATATATATATATATATATATATATATATATATATATATATATATATATATATATATATATATATAATTATAATTATGTATGTATATTCTTCAATTACCTGAGGTAAAATCAGCGTAGCATTTGGCATCTTCGCCACATGTGGGTAATTGAGTTAATGATTTAGTTATACCATAAGTAGCATTAACATTTACCAAAGTATTGTGAATAATAGTATGAAGTGTATCTATTTTGCTAGTTACACAATTCACTGCATCAAGCACAATTACTTTAACCGGATCGAACTGTTCAGATTGGACGCATTTTATGAATTTTTCTTCTTGTTTTTGTAATTTTTGAGCTACAACTTTTACTTTTCCATAAACTGAGTTGGTAATTTTGCCAATAACAGAAGTGATGCCAATAACAGCATTTTCAAGCTGTGTTCCTATCACTTCTGGTATCTTGAACGGAGCTCCAACTGCGCCGTCCACAGTTTTCTTCAAGTTGAGTCTCGTTGCGTTTACGAGTTTAGAAGCTACATCTATAGACTTTTGGATAATGTCCGCCTGTTCTTTGCACTCAATTATCTAGAATGATGAAATTTCACGTTATTTTTTGAAAAGTAATTGATGAGATTGTAGTGACAACATAATGTTTCACGAGAAACAAATTATTTAAAGAGTTTTAACGCAAAGAAATGAGATCTAAGAAATAAGGACACTAAGAACATGAATAAATTGAGTTCATTCAGAATGATTCATGTTAATAATGAAGAATTGAGCAACAATCAGGTTTCCTGAAAAAAATAATCACGAACCAAATTTATTTATAAATAATCTGCTGAAAAGTATATTATACTGACAAAGTTTCAATGTGAAACATTGTTCATTGATTCTTTTCTTTTTCTGTAGCAAAAGCATATTGAGGACTTGAAAAACAAATTAATAACACTATCTCTATGTATTATAATATGAAATTTTATTTCAATATACAGACAGAGTTGTTTTATAAATATTTTTTTTCAATTTGTTCTTATATTTTGAAAAAGACAGAATCAATTTTAAATATATATTTATATTCTCATTAATATACCGCTATCACAAGAAAATTACATTAAGGAATTACAAATCATAAAACAAATAGCGCACAATAATGGATATCCTTCAAAAATAATAGATAATATTTTAACAAGAAGATTGTATAAGGAAGCCATTTTTCAAGTGTATCTGTACGTAATAGATAATGATCAAAACTTTATATAGGTGACCCATCACTCAAAATTTCCACCTTTTTGTCAAATCCAAATTTAAAAATAGCATTCAAAACTTAGAATACCATTGGAACATATGTTAAAAATTCAGAAGATAAAACTACACAACAAAATAAATCAGGGATCTATAAGCTAACTTGTGGTTCATGTCCTAAAGTATATGTTGGCCAAACTGACAGGAACTTTGGAGTTCGAATATCAGAACATAAAAGAAGTTACGACAAGGCAAAATTAGATTCTACTTATACATCAGATCTTCTGGAACATAATCATATTTTTAATAGTGAATTTGAAATATTACATGCTATAAACTCAATTTATTAGAAGCTCTTGAAATCAATAGTATGAAACAATCCAATAATTTGTTGAAGGACCAATTAGATATGAATAATTCACCGTGTTTAAATATTTTCTATATGTAATATTGAATATTTGCGCCTGTTGTGTTTTTCCCAAGTCATTAACAGGTACTTTCTACCTGCTAAGTGTTTTTGTTTAGGTTTTCCCCATTCTTATTGTATATTCCCTTTCTTCATCGTTCAATGTTCTCGTTGTAAAAGTTAGTATGTAATATACATCTGAAGAAGCCACTGTGTTTGGCATAACAACTTTCATTTTAACAAAATATAGTGAAAATCGAAAACTGCGAAGTTTTATTTACAATAATATATTTAGGTAGATATATATATATATATATATATATATATATATATATATATATATATATATATATATATATATATATATATATATATATGTATACTTGTTCAATCAATAAATTCATGTTTTCAATATGTTTAATTGAGAGACGAGGGAGACCACCGAAACGTATATAATATATGTATATATATATATATATATATATATATATATATATATATATATATATATATATATATAAAGGTTTTTGCTTCTTTTGAGAATCCAAAATCAGGAGTTAGTTAAAGTAAGTGATATTTCGGGTACCTTGTCTCAATCTGCTCACTTCAAAAACCAAATGGGACTTAGGAAACGTTAGAAACAATGTGATTAAGTGGGCTCAATCTGCATACTTTATTCTAAAGAATAGGCAGGTTGAAACATATTCGAACTTTAAAAGACTTCGGTTGTGTGATGGCAACAAAGTTAATCGAAAGCTTGGCAAGCAGAATAAAGGGTATTCATTCATTATAAGTCTCATTAATGTATGGCTAGAAACCCCAAATAGAGAAAATAGAATGCCCTAAATTAGTTTCGAAATTAAGATTTTTCAAGTGGCTATCTACTATATATATATATATATATATATATATATATATATATATATATATATATATATATATATATATATATATATATATATATATATATTATATATATATATATAATATATATAATATATATATATTATATTCATATATTATATATATAGATATATATATATATATATATTATATAATATATATTATATAGTATATATATAATATATATATATATTAATATATATATATTATATATATATATTATATATATATATATATAAATATTTATATATATACATATATTAATATTATATATATATACATATATATATATATATATATAAACCCATATCTGTGATGTTACGTAATAAGGAGTATTGCCGTAATTTAATAATATCTTAGGGAAAAAATTTCCTCAAAAGTTATAGGTTTTCGGCAAGGGAAGGGGGCAGTTATTAAAATCGACTAATCGTCAACAAAATTTTATATTTCGGACCCAATATGCGGTCCTTCCTCAGGAATTACTGATTTTAACTTTACAATCAAAGAAAAACACTTGAACAATAACTTACATCTGACAAAGACAATAAATTAACAAAAACGACATTCAGAAAGTTGGTTATCTGCTACCAACGAAAGTTACAATGAATTTTATCAAAAATATGTATGCAAGAGCGTGGGTGAAATAGTCAACAATAAGTGAGTAATCATAGGTTAAATATACAGAACAGTGTAAATGAATATATATATATATATATATATATATATATATATATATATATATATATATATATATATATATATATATATATATCATATATCTAGACGTATAAGGAGAAGTTAAATTTATTTTTTTTGCTAGAGTAGTAATTGATCATAATCGAAACAAAAGCACTTGTTTTTAAGAGATTTATACTAAATTTTATCACATGGTGATGAACATTCTGCCTCTAGCTGGTCTTTTTCGGACACAGGTTAAATCAAGTAACGGTCTCCAATATACAATTTTGATTGTTATTAATATTTGATAGCAAGAAATACCACATTAAACTCACCGTCAAGCTGAAGAGAGAAATTAAAAATATAGAACTCCATTTGTACGACATTTTCACCCAATATAATAAACGGGTAACTGGAAAGTTGAAATGAAAATATAGCTTATAATTTGAAAAAATAATGTGCAGTTGTTAAGTGTAATTATTAGTTTCAGTTGATAAAATTATCGCATTTGCAAATAGTCATAGTTCATAATGACGTTATTTTAACACTGTATATGTGTGTATTTGAAGAAGATTCATATTTCACTTTACAATTTACTCATATCTTTTATCCATATCTTCATTTGGGAAGATTATTTTTTATTTCGTGAAATTGATACTGAATGAGTAATTCAATGATTGGTATTTTAGTAACTTCTATGTCGATGCATAAGAAAGTTAATTTAACAGCAAGTATATTCACTGGTGAATTCAAATGATATTTCATTGTACACGTATTACGAATTGATTATATTATTTGGAACAGCTATTTGCATTACTAGGGAGGAAAGAGCCACTTTTCCTCTCGTAGAATGTACAGTAAACATCCAAGAGAGGAAAAGGCACTTTCCTCCCGTGTAATACATATGATTTTTCCTTCTACCCTGAATTGAACCTTTTTTGAAACTTTATTCACAGCACAAATAATGAATTCATGTTTAATGGCACTGTCAGTAAGCCATGTCATCCTACATATTCAAAGGGAGAGGGAGGAAAAGTACTTTTCCTCCCTCGGGAGGGAAACATGACTTTCCTCTCTGATATGAGGGAGGGAAGTGAGTACTTTCTATAGGGCTAGATGGTAAAATATTTTTGGTAGATGATATTCAGTCTGATTCAAAGAATGGGGATTTATGAAGAACTGAATATCTTCAATCTAACTATTTGATCGAACTGCAATATGTGACTTAGTTTGCGAATTAGATCTTGGCTTACGAAGGAGATATAGAATTGCTTACTCCAGGCTACAGAACTTACTGATACGAGAAAGTAAAATTAATATATTTATGAAAATAAAGCATTTTGTTTTAATGAGATCGAGAATAAATATACAGCTTGGACATTGTTGATTTGATCAACTGCTTTGTTGAATATAAAAAAGTAACACAAAGTCACTGTATAGTCTTCAAAAACAATTTCAAAGACGGTTCTTTTGATAATGATAATATTTTGAATCGAAGTAATCTTTACTTGATAGGAATTCATATTAAGGAATAAAAACACGTTTATTTAAACTTTATTTTCACTATATTTAGAATTAAATGAAAATTGTTTCGATAACACAGTGTCTTCATCAGATTTAGTTACAAATGGATTCTTAAAATATATCACAGTGCTTATAAATTATCTGAAATGTTCTACTAATAGGTATTAATAACAGGGGGTGGTATTTATGATTCCCAGAACGGTATCACAGTCATTGACTTATTTGGAATGGTTAAATATTGAGAGGTTTCAAATACAAGGTTTAATAAAGGTGAATTAATAATTACAGTTTGCTTATTGAGTAAAATATCTGAAGATAAATGTTTTAAAATTTTCATAGATTCTGATAAATTTAATTTTTCATACTCAGTAAGTAATTTATTAGAATCTATGGAAATTTTAAGACATTCCAAATAAGTCAATACCTGTAGGTACCCATTAGTAGAACATATATAAGCGCTGTGATATATTTCAAAAATCTGTTCGTTACTAAATCTGATAAAGACACAGTGTTGTCGAAATAATTGTCAATTAATTGTGAATATAGTGGAAATTAAGTTTAAATCAACATGTTCTTATTTCATAATGATAATATTTCATCGATGAAAACTTTGATATAAATTTAACTCTCGATACTTTGCAATAGTCTATTATTCTGGGGAAAAATACGGTTAAAAACAGTAATAGGGGATAGAAACAATGTGAGATCACTTTGGATTCATTGTCTTAAGATCGGTTAAAGTTAATTATAACTAAGGAGTTAAAAAAGTTTATTGTTTTATTAGGAGTAAAAGTGATACTTTTTGTGGCGAGTCTAGTGAGGCCGACAATTTTAGACGAGCCACAAAAAGCGCTTTTCTCCGAATAAAACATGCGATGCTAAAGGCATTTTTTTTGCCTTTAGCATCTGAAGAAGGTGAAGTTCCACCGAAACGTGCGTCATGCGTTATTTCTTATAATAAATGTGTAAATTGTTATTTTTAACCATTGTTTTAATACAGATTGACTTACACTGATTGGCACCCGAACAAACTCATTCATTTATTTCGAGGCCAGTACAGGTGCTGACATCTGTGGTTAGATGATTGACATTATGACTCACTTGTATTGTCAGTAGAAAAATTGTGGAATGAGTAACAGGCTACAATACGTAAGTTATTTTGAAAAAATTTTGACTTACACTGAATGGCTTCTGAACCCTCCATATATAAAATTTTTCTTATAGATTATATTATGTCGGATTCAGAACCCAACTGTACTCCGCCTGACGTTCTTGAAATTTCCGTGAGCGTAAAAGAAGTGTACTTTTTTGTACGCTCGCGGCCGGACAAAAAAGTAGAAACAAAATGACGTCTGTACAATTAAACTTTAACATCGCGAACTGAAGTTAAAAAACTCTATCGCAGCTAGCTGCATTAGAAAAGCAGGTTTTCAAAACGTATCCAGTTTGAAAAATCTATTTATTCAATTATGATTTTTGTTCTAAATCCAAAAAACAATAATTGCGCCCTCTGTCGTGTGAACAATATTCCTTTCCTCCTCCAGGGGGTCAACCCCAACCAATTCATATCGAAATAAATAACATCCAAGATATCATACGAAACTACCTACCAACAAAGTTTCAACCCTATGCTCCCAAAATTGCGCCTTTTATCGTGTAAACAAGATTTATTTCCTTCCCTGGAGGGTCAACTTCCGAAGCAATTCGTACCAAAACCAATCCCATCCAATATATCATGTGAAACTCTACCTTATCACAAACTTTCAATTCTATTGATCCAAAATTACGCCCTTTATCATGTAAACAAGATTTATTTATTCCCCCAGGGGGCCAACCTACTAACCAATTCGAACCAAAACCAATTCCATTCAAGATATCATACAAAACTACCTAGATACAAACTATCATTTCTATTGCTACAAAATTGTGCCGTTTATCGTGTAAACAAGATTTATTCCCCCCAGGGGGGTAAACCCCCAACCAATTCGAACCAAAACCAATCCTATCCAAGATATCATACAAAAATACCTATTTAAAAAGTTTCAACCCTATTGCTTCAAAATTGCGCCCTTTATCGTGTAAACAATGCTAAAATATATAAATACACATGACAAATATATATATATATATATATATATATATATATATATTTATTATTTGCTTTACGAATCGTGAATTTTATGTATTAATTTCAAAATAAGGGTATTCGATTCCTGGGTGGTGAGTAAATGAGTAGTACTCTTATATCTTTGCCAAGCTTTCGCAAATCTTTATTTGCTTCATCAGGGCTTTTACAAAATTAAAAATAATGTTAAAATGTGTGTTACTCAACCTAGATTTGTTTTTATTACCGACTTTGAGGTTAACTATGAAATATCACGTCTGCCATAACAAACAATTACATACAATCCCCAAAATCACCATTGGAAAAATTCACAAATTTAAAATATACAACTAAAAAATTACATCCAAATTTAGTTATCAAAATACAAATTAACTGTCAGTCCTAGTTGAAAATGGTGGTTTATTATATTGTCAATATAATAGTTGGTTAACGTTATTATGGTCTCCTTCTTTATTCCATTATACAGTTGCCCATCGTATGTCTCATTGTTCTGTATAGTAGCCAATAAATATGAATAGATATTACTCAGTTTTTGTGTATCTGCCTTTTTATTTATGTCTGCTTTGTGCTTGTGTATACTAATCATCTCGTAAACAATTCTTTTGTGGTAATTTCTCTCTGTTTTCATGACTTTTACCTGTTCGAAGTCTATCCTGTGATTATTGGCGTTAGCATGTGTAGCTAGTATCTTAGTATGTGTATCTATCTCTACCATGTCTAACGTCACTAGCATGTATGGCTAAACGGCTTTTCAGCCATTGTGACGTTTGACCAATATATACAGAATTACACCCACAACAATTCAGTTTATAGACAACATCATTGCAGAGACCAACTGGTATTTTGTCTTTTAAATGTGAGTACAATCCTGATATGGTCCTTGCATTTGTTGTGATTATTTTAACAGTACTGCCACAATGACACAAATAGATGGCTTAACAATACAACTGAAAAATCTGAAAAACATAAGAGTACTACTCATTTACTCACCACCCAGGAATCGAATACCCTTATTTTGAAATAAATATATATATATATATATATATATATATATATATATATATATATATATATATATATATATATATATATATATATATATATATATATATATATATATATATATATATATATATATATATATATATATATTAATATATATTATATATATATAAAATATAATATATATACATAAATATATATATATATAATATATAATATATATTATATATATATAATAGATATATATATATATGAAAAACTTGGTTCTCGGAATGAACCGCGTAAAAGATTTGAAAAATCTCGACGTTTCGGCTCCTTGTTGACTCTGAAGAGTAGGCAGGTTGAGACTTCAGAGTTGACAGGAAGCAGTACGGTTGGTGGAGTAGGCAGGTTGAGACCACGCAATTGTATTATTTCCGATTCCTCCTAATTCGATTCGTGGAGTAGGCAGATTGAGGCCACGTATCTGAATTATTTCCCTTCTAATTCTCCTGAAGATGGCCTCGCAAAACAAAAGGAGCCGAAACGTCGAGATTTTTCTAATCTTTTACGCGGTTCATTCCGAGAACCAAGTTTTTCAAATAGTTTCGACCGCGGAAATTTTTCTGAACATATATATATATATATATATATATATATATATATATATATATATATATATATATATATATATATATATATATATATATATATATATATATATATAAGTCACGTGTTCCATCTTCTTACTCTCCACGGCAATTGTTCGCCACAGAACATAAACAAACGGGTGTGCTAGTGTGTTTTTGTAAAGTTTTTAATGTTGGAATTGTGAAAATAGTATTATTTTGCTAAGGTTACTAAACTAGACCCATAATGAGTGACCTAGAAGCTGCGGACAGACATAATGGTGAATGCCGGTAAATGCCAGAAAATTTGTTGTCGAAGTGAAATTTACCACAGAGATACTGAAGTTTTATAGTGGCCATGACCAAAATAGTAAGAAGTCGGAATGGAAATGGTCTGAGGAAGAAATTGTAAACATCGACCAATCAGAGAGCAGTGTGTTATTTGCCGTATTTTAGCTATAGAAGCTTAAAATTAAAAGCTCTTTTGTGATTGGTCGAACGGTTTAGAGTCTTACGAATGGATATCCGTTAGTTTATAAATTTACCACGAGACGTCGTAAATTGATAAATTTGCGAAAATGTGGGCGTAAAATAATACAATTTATCTCTCGTTTAGAATCCTACGAAGGTTTATAAATTTCCTAGGAAATTTATAAACTTGCGGATCTTATTATCGTCCGGTGACATATATCTATATATATATATATATATATATATATATTATATATATATATATGAAAATATATAAATAGTATATAATATATAAATATATATATTATATATATATATATATATATATATAATATATAATATAATATATTATATATATATATAAATATATATATATATATATATATATATATATATATATAATATATATATATATATTATATATATATATATATATATATATATATATATATATATATATATATATATATATATATATATATACATAGATATATGAAAAATGAGTTTTGGGTGCTAAGCATCATAAAAAGTCATGAAACGAAAAACTATCTTTTCCCAAGGTCCAACTTTCCTAATCGCACCCATTATAATAAGCAAAATTTCAAAGTGAAAGCCTGCTTAAAAAGTCGGAATTTTTTGACGTTTGCGGAAAAACAATTTTTTCTGAGGTTGATTTGAATGATTCATTCAGTTATTTTTTCATATTTCTGACCATAAATGATTCCGTTTGGAATCTGAAATCCTATATTCACGAAATAACTCAGGATGAAATCCAGGTGCATAACTCGCCGGTTATCTGTGAGCAACGAATTTCGCACCCCATTTTAAACCATATATCCAGTTTAATTGTATCATTAAAACAAACTTTGCAAGTTTTCGCTTTATAAACTTGTTTCTTCACTCAGCTTTGTAAATATTCCGAACAGCTCCAGGCATAATCTATTATTCTTGCAGGTTCCACAGCGAACGAACCATTAATTTCTCTAGATAATACCCGTCATTCGGCGGATGCCAGCGTTTCTTATCAGAGTCTATTAGAGCAGAGAGAGGAAGAGTATCGTCAAGAGGTTGAAAGGTTGACGGCCGAAATTAAGTTCCTCAAATTGCAGCTTTTTCAACTTTCCAACGGTGAGTTCCTTCAAATAATCTATTATGTCCGAATGCTTCTGCTTTCAACCATCTAAGATAAATAGTATGAAGATTAATTTACGTATTTAAACTACCTGAAGGCCGTTACTTGGTTGAGGCCCTTGACAATTATTTAAAAAAACTTTTATTTTTCACTTGTATATAGATAGATAGATAGATAGACAGATAGATAGATAGATAGTATATTTGGTTACATAATAACAAAGTCAAGATACAAATAACATACAATATAAAATTCAAATAATTGTTCACTCTAATCAATTCAGAGTTTCACATTGAAGTCCTCCAAACTGTATGGTGGGTTTTCCAGAAGATAATGTTTCAATGTTTTCCGAAAGATCCTCTTCTGGAGTTTTCTCCATTGAATGGTAATTCTATTATATAATCTAACTCCTCCATATTTTCTCCTGCCTGTACATAATCTAGCTTTTTCAATATTGAAGTCTTCACTAGATCTGATCCCATATGGTTGACATTCTGATCTTCTTTCATGCATGGTGGGTTTATTCACAATATTCATGACTAGCCTTAGTATAAGTTCAGCTACAACAGTCAATATATTGTGTTTTTTGAATATTGGCTTGCAATGGCATTGCGAGCTCACACCATCAATGGCCCTAAGAGCCTCCTTTTGCGCCCCTGAAATCTGCTTTATGTGACAAGTAACCCCCCATTGCTCTATAGCATATAGCATCCTGGAGTGAAAAAGTCCATACAATACAGTTATTGCTGCTTTTTTCGCTGATGATTTGCCTAACCCTTCTAATAGCAAATATGCTGTTATGAAATCCCTCACTGAGACTGCTACAATGATCTTTCCATGTGAGACGGTTATCTAGAGAAACGCCCAGAAATTTTACTCCACTTGAAGGTAGCATTCGGGATGATGAGAAAATCATTGTTTTGGTTTTAAGTTCATTAAGCAAAAGCTTATTCGCTCTGAACCATGTTCCCGCAGTTTTCCTGGCCTGTTGGCATCTCAATTCTAAATTTTTCACATCCTTGTTATTTTTGTTTATTTCACCTTGAATACGGTTGTAAAAACACACTCATTATGCCCTAGGCCATAACGCCCGCATTGTCGGGCATAATGGATCATAACGCCAGCTAATTGTAAGAGGAGAAATGAAGCAACTTCCATTGATTAAATACTTCATAATCCTTGTCGTATACGACTCTGGAACTCTCCGGCAATGAATTATTCGCAGCTTTGGCTGCATTTTCTATGATATTCTTGGGTAAATTCATTTTCATTTCCATTATTTCTATGAGACTACACAAAGAAAGCAGCAATGACATTCACTAAATATGATGACAAAAATATTCACAAGCGTCAAAATATCAACAGATGACATGCCTACTATGAGAAGGAAAATAGATAGGAGCAGTGAACCGATTTTAAAATCGCATTCATCCTCGGGCTAAAGGCCCTCGGGCCGAATGTTTTCCTCCGGGCGTAAGGATCTATATAACGCACTTGGTACATAAATAACTAGTTTGATTTTAACGACTACTATAATTGACTCTATGACACGGCATTTCACATACACGGTGACTTCATCTGATAGAAGATAGAACAATATTTTTTCCTTCTACCACTATAGAAAATACTCACTTCCCTCCCTCACACCAGGAAGAAAAGTCATATATATTAGGTCATATATATATTAGGAAAAGTACTTTTTCTCTTTCTCATTTTGAATATATTAAAAGTGACGAAACTTGTTAATATATTATACCAATATTGTTTCCGTAATTTCTAGAACATCTTGTCAAATACTGAAGCTCTTGTTCAAACACTCTCTTCCACCAATGGTGTTCATATAAGAGCTGCTCAAAATTGCATATTCAATATCAACATACTAAATCCTAAAATTTAGATAAACATAACCACCTGTAATTAACTATATTGCATTATATTAATAAATTGGTTTAATAAACAATATTAGTGTACCTACTTAATTATGTTCTTAAATTTCGAAATTTGGGCTATAAATAAAATTTCAAAACAGGTTCAATTTAGGGTTGAAGAAAAATCATATGCATTACACGGAAGTAAAGTACCGTTTCCTCCTTTGGATGTTTATTACATCCTACGGTAGGAAAAGTTAAACTTTCCTCCCTAGTAGTACAAACAGCTATTAATTTATAGAATTCTTTGGTATACTAAAGGCAATAACACATGTATGGCGGAGTAGCTGATTCTTGAGTAATTGGTATATATATATATATATATATATATATATATATATATATATATATATATATATATAAGATATATATATATATATATATATATATAATATATATATATATTAAAAATATATATATATATATATAAATATATATATAGATATATATATATATATATATATATAATAGATATATATATATATAATATATATATATATATATATATATATATATATATATATATATATATATATATATATATATATATATATATTGAATGGAATTGGCATTTACTTGGTGAAAGTTCATATTCATAACTTCATAAAGAAATAAAAAACTAACTTTTCACAGGTTAAAATAAAAATCAATGTTATGACGAAACGCGTTTACTCAATAGATTTTTATTTTAACCTGTGAAAAGTTAGTTGTTTATTTCTTTATAAAGTTATATATATATATATATATATATATATATATATATATATATATATATATATAATCTTTTGATAATTATTAGCAATAACAGGCTGGTTGAATCTTAAAAAACTCGATTTTATCAAAAAGTTGACATTCGCAATTGAATAACAATTTTGAATATTAATATTAGACTGAATAGCATATATAAAGCAGCCCTGTTTATTCAATTTTTTCAAATCAATAAATGTCAAAGAAATTTCAATTGCGAATGTCGTGGTGAGGCGTCAACTTTTTGATAAAATCGAGTTTTTTAAGATTCAACCACCCTGTTATTGCTAATAATTATCAAAAGATTAAAAATAGATCACAGGCAACAACAATTCGAATAAATAATTAAATATTGCAAGCTGAAAATATGGCAATGATCCTAAACTTAAGCTGAGAGTTTTAAGCTGTAAGTACCTTTTCTTAAAAGATTTGAAATTCTAAATAAATAAAAAATTTCATTAAAAACGGCTACTTCCATATAAACGAACTATACCGATAATTTTTGCTTTACTTGTTTAATATTTCCCAAAACTAATTTTCTTTTTTAATGTTTGTTTACTTTTTCTGAGATCTCTCGGATGGAATTAATCGCCTCCGTGGCAAAGTTTGACCAAATCTCCCATACCGGAGAGTTCAAACAATAAACCACAAATAAGTGATTTTCTTCCATAACAGAGGATTTTATTATAAAAATTTCATTAAAAACGGCTACTTCCATATAAACGAACTATACCGATAATTTTTGCTTTACTTGTTTAATATTTTCCCAAAACTAATTTTCTTTTTTAATATTAATTTACTCTTTCTGAGATCTCTCGGATGGAATTAATCGCCTCCGTGGCAAAGTTTGACCAAATCTCCCATACCGGAGAGTTCAAACAATAAACCAGAAATAAGTGATTTTCTTCCATAACAGAGGATTTTATTTATTTAACTATTTTCATCTCCAAATTTTCAATCCAATACTTAGCTACGCCGTTCTGATGAGGACCAAAGAGTCCGAAACACGTGTCAACGGCTGCTTCCATATAAGCGTACTATACCGATAATTCTACTCCACTTCTTTAATGTTTTCCCATAACTAATTTCTTTGTTGTTAGATAAATAGTACCCTATTATTATTATTTTCAAACACTACGTAGGTAAAGGTTTCTTTGGTTTCCCTTACCATCTAATGATAACAATTTTGAATATTAATATTAGACTGAATAGCATATATAAAGCAGCCCTGTTTATTCAATTTTTTCGAATCAATAAATGTCAAAGAAATTTCAATTGCGAATGTCGTGGTGAGGCGTCAACTTTTTGATAAAATCGAGTTTTTTAAGATTCAACCAGCCTGTTATTGCTAATAATTATCAAAAGATTAAAAATAGATCACAGGCAACAACAATTCGAATAAATATATATATATATATATATATATATATATATATATATATATATATATATATATATATATATATATATATATAATAATAATAAACTTGTAATGAATATGCAGAAAACTGAATGTGTATTCTTCAGTATCAAAAAAACAAGCTGGGTGTCACCAGATGCATTGTATTATGGGGACCAAAAAATAAATGTTGGACAACAGGCAAGTTTTTTGGGGGCTACAGTTGACAGCATGTTGAGGTGGTATCCTCATATTGACAAATTGAAGGAAAAGCTGTGTTCTGTGATATATACACTCAATATATTGAACAAGCAAGTTGCAATAGATGTGATGAAGATTGTCTACTATGCAAATTTCCAGTCTGTGATGTGGTATTGCATCATTATATGGAAAAAATTTTATCCTACAGAAGTGGGCATTACGCACAATTTTAGGAAAGGGATTTAGGGAATCGTGCAGAACTTTATTCAGACAAAATAACATACTGACTGTATATGGCCTGTATATTTATAGACTTCTCCTATTTCTCCAAAAGAATAGTCACTACTTTGATGAATACAGGAATGGGAATAGAGGTAGACAAGTCCATACTTATTTCTATCCTATTCACCGTTCTACATTGCGAGAAAAACATCCACAGTATGCAGCATTGAGGGTATATAATGCACTTCCAAAGTCTATACAAAAAATCAAAGAATACAAGACTTTTAAGAGAACTATTTACTGCTTTATCTTAAGATGTGAACCATATAACCTACAAGAGTTTGAAATTTTCTGTAAAAAACAATAATTATATTTACTTAATTCGAATATTTTAGTTGCAAAAGATATGTAATTGATGTGATTGTTAATGTATTCTGTTTGTAGCTTTTTCATTTCAGTGCTACACACCTCCAGATTGGGAGGGTGTTGCAGGGATTGTTGAAAATAAAGATTATTATTAGTATTATATATATATATATATATATATATATATATATATATATATATATATATAATATATATATATATATATATATATATATATTATATATATATATATATATATATATATATATATATATATATATATATATATATATATATATATATATATAATATATATATATATATATATATATATATATATATATATATATATATATATATATATATATATATATATATATATATATACCAGACACAGAATTCTAAATCGTAGTCTAGGACGACTAAAATGGATAAAAAAACTGCTACCGCACCTGACTGCTTTCCTTCGATACACTTCAATAGTAGGTATGCATTTTCGGGGAAAATAGGATTTAAAAGGAAAATGGCATTGGACCTAATTTGACGATTGTCCAAATAAAAATTTCATGAAATTAAGGATATTTTTTTATATTTATTATTAATTTACAGATTCACAAGAAAGTCGTTAATTTATCAAAATCTACTTCAAATTATTTGTTAGAACGCACGTATGAAAATTTGTTGAATTTGTAGTTAATAGAATTTATATGTGTCAAAGTTCAAATCTGAAGCAATAGTGTTCCTAAGTAAAATCAATGAACGTCTTCTACGAAGATGTACGACCATTCCCTGACAAGACAACAATGGATAAGTAATGAATTGTTCTAATACATTCGTTGGGTAGACATCTGAAATCTTGAAGACGGGAAAACAGGTTTTCCCGAACATCCTATTATGAAGTCAAATAAAGGTTTCGTATAATGATTGATATACTTAGTAAGATGGAGTGAAAGAAAATGGTTTCCAGATAAAGAGAAATCTTGAAGATGACGGGTTAGGTTAATGATTAATTTTTTGTGGAAATTTCAGATGAAAATTTCTATTCGGAATTATATTCGACGACTTTGAGATATTAAAAAAATTAGTTACGAAGGCTGTCTAATATAATTATGCTGCTGAACAGGTTATGTGAAAATTGAATCATCATCATGATGAACGTATATTTTAAAGATAGAATATTTTTGGCGATTTCATAGAAGAAGAAAGTTTTTAAAAAAAAATCCGTCTGGCTGTGTCCACTCAATAAATTTTGTGTCGAAATTCATCTAACATTTCACTATATAGACCAGTCATTTTAGACATTGAAAATCGAATATTTTACAATAACTCCAAAAGTTTTTGAACTTCGGTCAAGTGAATGTTACATAGAGAAAGGAACATCTCATTTTGCATCCTTTTCCGAAGACCGGAACATTGTTAAAATTGCAATAACATTGAATTTTTATGTAAGCTTGTGAAAAAAATTCCAAAAGTTCTGCAAATTTAGTAGTATTAAATATATTATTTCACATCACGTATCAAATTTGCAATTAATTTGAGGGTACGGAAATTTTTTTCATTCATAATTAACGTTTTTTTCGATAAACTGACCAGAAAAAATTCCAAAATTTCTTCAAACTTGATAGATAATTCGGAAAAATATACCGAACAGTTGTATAAATTTGCAACCTTTCACGTTGACCGGAACATGTTTATTCATTATTTTTTTAATTTGTGGTAATTTTTTCGAGCAAGATGGTCTCGAAATAATTACAAAAGTTTTGAAACTTGGTTGCAAATTCAGAAAATATCTTTTCTGATGCATTTGCAAATTTGCGACCTTGTACGCGGTTCGGAACAATATGCAATTTACAAAAATATAAAAATTCAAAAATCGTAATTTTTGTAAATTGCATAAAGTTCCGGACCGCGTACAAGGTCGCAAATTTGCAAATGCATCAGAATAGATATTTTCTGAATTTGCAACCAAGTTTCAAAACTTTTGTAATTATTTCGAGACCATCTTGACCGAAAAAATGACCACGAATAAAAAACATTATAAATAAACATGTTCCGGTCAACGTGAAAGGTTGCAAATTTATAAAACGGTTCGGTATAATTTTCCGAAGTATCTATTAAGTTTGCAGAATTTTTGGAATTTTTTTCAGTCAGTTTATCAAAAAAAAACGTTAATTGTGAATACAAAAAATTTTCCGTACCCTTAAATTGGTTGGAATTTGATACGTGATATGAAATAATATATTTAATACAACTCCAAGTTTGCAGAACTTTTGGAATATTTTTCACAAGCATAAGGCGAAATTCAATGTTATTGCAACAATATTCCGGACTTCGGAAAAGATTGCGAAATTTCATAGTATGTTTTTATCTCTTTCCCGACCCTACATTAAACTTTGAAAACGTTTGGAATTATTGTCAATTGATTATCACAACTGACTGGCCTAATAATAAACTTTGGCATTGATACCACTTTTATGTGTCATTTACAATAATTAATTTGCATTAAAATCAATTAATATATATTCATCTTCAGTGTCGGGCTCTTTCTCCAAAAATGAAAATGAACTCGTGCAGTTTTTGGACAACACGCTGTCATGCAAAATTATCGGTAATTTTGATGCTCTTGTGCAAATACTTGCAAAAATCCCTTGTGAATGGAATGCAATTATCGAAAATTACAGCGACAATTCCACTCATGTATAATAATTCCCATTTGAGAGAACGAAAATCGTAGTTTGCTATCGAATAAATAGGAAGGAAGAGAAATGCAAGTGGATAAAAATATCGGATAAATTACGTTACCTTACCAACGCTAGCAATTATTATTCGTTTAGCAAGCGTTGCATCAGTTTGACAATTGTAAATGTCGAAAACAGAATTTTACAACAAATACCTAATATTCCAGTAAATATGTTGAGATTTGGAAATATTAGCGAGGCAGAAATAATAAGGGAGATCGAAAAATCAACTCCTGAAAATACAAAAAAAAAGGTTATTCTTCCATTTGAAATCAATTTAGCGAATTTTATAAACAACGAAACTTCAATTTGGAAACCGAACAGTCAGTGGAAAATGTGGCAGGAATATTGATGGACTGGGGCTTTAATATGAAGAAACAGAATGGGAAATATTATAAAGAATATGTGGTGAAAACAATGTGGAACACAACCGCGAAAATGTTGCAAACCGTGTATTTCGAAAAATTTAATGTTACTTTCAATCCTTTCACTGATTTGGCATTAACAATAATTCATGGAATTGTCGTACCAAATACCACGCGAGCTCAGATTTAGCAGGATATTTTTTGTGGTTGTTTTCTCATACTTACTTTCATTGGCAATTTAACTCGATCTGTTCAGACAAAATCACTCGAGCTACGCTCTCGTGATTTTGTCAGAACAGCTCTCGTTAAATTGCCAATGAAAGTAAGTATTCGAAAACAACGACGAAAAAATATCCGGCTAAATCTGAGCTCTAGTGGTATTACCCCCGATAATTGCATTGTAGAAAGCGAAAGAGCCCTGCGATAATTGCATTGTAGATCGATATAGTCATTAACGTAACAAGGCCGATATGTAGCAAATAACGGATGAGGTTGGATATTGTAATCCGAGGCGCAGCCGAGGATTATAACTAACCGAATCCGTTATTTGCGTATCGGCCGTGTGTCGTTAAAAATTTTTCGTAATCCCGTTGAGAGATTATATTTTGATTCCGAAGAAAGAAAAAACCCCGTACCTCGCAATTCTAAAGAAAAATCCCAACATGGGACTCTGTTGTCATGGAACAGTTTGACAGTTTTATAAACAACGTCAGTTCGCTTTAACGATGACCATGGATGAAATTGAGGAACAAAATCAAATTCCCTTAGAAATATTGGGAGAATCATGTGCAGTGCAGCGAGTGTTGATTAACTGCCGAAAATAACTCAAGAGCGATATCAAAAAGAATATGAAAATTTTGAAATGTGGCGTAAAAGCAAGAATGTAAAGGTGGTTAATGAAGATGTATTATTAGCCTATGCGAAATGAAAATCATAGGTTTATTCTCCCAACTCGCTGTGGACCAAGATTTCAATGTTGTTATTGTAAGCAGAATGATATTTTGAAATAAATATTTGAACAAATGATTTCTTAACGGCCGCCGGCCGTTATGAAATTATAACGGCCGGCGTCCGTTAACACTGACTTTTCAATTGTCATCTGAATACCGTTAAATCAAAATAACAGTATGGGATTACGAAAATTGCATAGTAGCATAGTTCATATTACGGCTATTGATGACAAGACGAGAATTTATGAATTACTAACGTCAGCTTGACAAGTTGAAAGTTTATTCGGGAAATATTCCCCAAAATTACACTCGTGCATCAAAATAACCGAATAAACCTGTATTTTTAAATCCAGCTGTGCAATGTTAGCAGATGACACTAAGCTCAGTAACTGTCCACTAGTCAATACAGGACACCTCCAAAATGACCTTGATAATTTATCCAAGTGGTGCGAGGAGTGGTTGTTGCCTCTCAATATCGATAAGTGTTGTGTGCTTCATATTGGTATGGGAAATCCTAAGATTGCTTACTTCATCGACCAGCAGAGGCTGGCTAGCGTCTCGCAACATTGTGACCTGGGTGTTACAGTCACTGAGAACCTAAATTGGTCTACCCACATTTCAATTGCTGTATCCAGGGAAAAAAAATTTACTTATCTACTATCCAAAACTTTCGGTGGATGTGATATTGCCACATGCAGGACCCTCTACACAACTTACGTGCGACCTATTCTTGAGTATGCGGGCCCAGTATGGTGGGCAAATCTGAACAGAGATCAGGAACTCTTAGAATCCGTGCAGCGGTGGAGCACACGTATTCTGTTTGGCAGAATTCGCCCGGACTATCGGACTAGGCTGCGGTTGTTCCAGTTGCCTTCTTTTTCGGAACGCAGATTGAGAGGTGACTTGATAATCACATATAGAGCGCTTCACTCTCTCTTCGGTGCAGACATGGCGTACCTCTTTCCACTCAATCAGAATCGGGCAATGAGAGGACACTGCTACAAGCTGGCCAAAGAGAACTTCAGGACAACAGTGAGGAGCAACTTTCTCTCCAACAGAGTCTTCGAAATCTGGAATCGGCTTCCCTCTGAGATTGTGTTATCGCAAACGGTGAATTCCTTCAAGAAGTCTCTGGATAGATGGTCTGAACTTCATCATTAATGAATTTAAATAAAGTAAATTTAATTTCAATTTCAGCTCATTTGATTTGTTATTCAGTTTATATGTTTGTAACACTTCTCGAATTCTTTCTTAGTTTCAATTTTATGTTTATATTTTTGAGTTTATAGGTTATCCTTAACTCTCAACTTTTGTAATAATAATAATAATAATAATTTCGCATTCCAGCGTGTTGTCTTTAGAAAACTGCATTCGGTCATTTTCATATTTTGGAGAAAGAGCCCTCCACCGTCGGTGTCGGGCTCTTTCTCCAAAATTGAAAATGAACTCATGCTGTTTTTTGACGACACGCTGTCATGCAAAATTATCGGTAATTTTTATGCACTTGTGCAATTACTTACGATAATTGGCACACGTAATAAGGTCTAATTATAATACAATAATTTTCATTCCATTACATTCAAAGGTTGTTCACATTTGATCTGACGTGATGTCGAATAATTTATTTATACTTTTCTGGTAATAAACAAGCTTAACAAATGAATACTAAGTAATATTTGAACAATATTTGTTATTAAAATTTTTCATTTTAGTTTTTCTGCGTGAATGTAACTTTTTTGAAAATTTTCTCACGCTCGGTATGGAACTGTATGAATAATTAATTTTTGAGTCAAAACTGTTCGCATAAATTATAACTCGTGAATCATAAAAATGCGGAACGAATAATAGAACTTTAGACGTAGAAGTTGAGTTATATCCCAGGGAATAAAGGGATATAAATCACACCGACAGACTCTTCAGCGATGGCTTAAATTGCGGATATTGGTTGTCGAACGAAAAGTCCTTGATATATGGCTGAAAGTTGAAATTAATACTTCAAATATAAAGTTTTATTTTACGAAGATGAATTGAGTTGCTATCCACGAGGTTCAATATCAACAAAACGAAAACTTTATACAGAATTATGTATCATTACCATTAATAATAATAATAATGATAATGAAGATGGTATAAAAGATGGTATAAAAAGAACATAATGAAAGTGGACACCCCAACAACCTGCAGAGCATGCCATAGTCAGCAGGAAACTCTTATGCACATCCTGTCTGCTTGCAGAGTCTATGCTCCATCAGGGTATTTAGAAAGACATAATGGGGCCCTCCGAATTCTCTACTTCCACCTGAGAGAAGTTTATGGCATAGACAAAGAACCAGTGCTACCATATGTTCCGCTAGAAATGGAAGCGGTTGTCGAGAACGATAGAGCTCGCATATACTGGAACTATGCTTTTCCAACAACTCAGCAGCTCCACGCAATAAAGCAAAATATAGTCCTACTGGACAAAGAGCTCTGAGAATTGTTTGTTGTCGAGTTTTCGTCCCATGCCAAAAATAATGAGGTGATAAAAGAAAAACAGAAAAGGGAAAAATACAGAGATTTCATTTTCGAGCTGAGGACACTATACCCAGGTCATAAAGTTAGGATGGTCGTACTAATCGTAGGTTGTCTAGGCGGAATGAGGGCTAACTATGTGACAGAATTGAAGATTATTCCGGCATGCAGATCTCCAGCCGAGATATTGACGCGCAGAATGCAGAAATCAGTGTTGCTCATCAGGCCCCATGAACTAAAGAGTCCGCTTGCAGCTCATCTCTTTTGTTAAGGGACGCTGTAAGGGCAGGATGAAGAACTACTCCAAGGAATGTGTGAGAGGTTTCTTAGTGAGTAACCAGCAACATCCGGATTCTCACACATCCCTGATAATGCGTGCGGGATACTCCCAGGGTAGTTTATAAAATATTTTTCCCCTCACATGGACGTAAAAATAATAATAATATTAATGAATTTTATTGTGACATGAAACTACAAAAATTCAGACATTTCGGAAAAAAACACTACAGGAGAAACTATTCTATTCACAATTATAAGGGTCGTTACAGCTGACACTGATCTTCCATACGACCCTTTCACAAAACTAAAAATCAGAAAAAAATTTTCAACTCATTAAATATTCTCACAACCCGCAACTGAAAGGAATCACAAAAAAATTAAAAGAAAGTCCAAAACATACTATCGTTACAATCATTTATGTCCCCTTGCTCTTCATCAGTGCAATGGGCTCTGAGCCAAATAGCTCCTTAATTCCGCAGAAAATCACCTCAAAGATGTGCAAACTCTCAATTTCGGCATTAGAAAGTTCATTGTCTTGCATATGTCGTACGAAAAACTTTTCTGGAAAAGCGCAATAAGATGTTGTGGGTGGGGGAGCAGTATATAAATAAATTATTGATTGTAATGCATTTTATATTGGTCAAAATCGTAAAAACATCGGTTCCAGATTAGTTAAATATGAAAATCAAATCATCCAATGTAAGAACGTCACTGGAATTTCGAAACATTGCATTAGAGTTAACATTTTATAAATTTAGATAATGCGGAGATATTTTCTGAACAAGGATTAGAGAATGGACCTTTTAGAAGCTTTAGATATTAAGTCGGCGGTCCAGAAACTTACGCATCTCTAATGACCAAATAGACCTCATGGTATTTTCACTCATTTAGCAGAATTAAAATAACTAAATTTTCCCGTTTTCAAATAAGCTAAAAAACTCTTGATAGTGGGTTAATAGCTCGTATGTCTAGTAAATACAATAACTTTAGTGACGTATAGCCAAGTATTTACATTTCGTTGCTTTTACTGAATAAAGGAAAGTGGATGGATATTTTAGAAGCTTAAGATATTATGTGGGTCAACTCCAGGAACTTTGACGTCATCAACTAGACCTTAGAACATCCACCCTCATTATATAAATAGATGGACTGTTGCATTTCCAAATCAGAAAATAAGTTGATTGACGTTATTAGGTATAAGACGTGTAACTACTGGTAAACAACAGCTGCTAAAACGGATATTATACAAGACGCTGCTAAAAGGAAATGGATTAACGTTAGCAAAATTGCAGGTCATGACGGATCTGACGACGATAATATATACGATGTTCATTAATTTGCACCAAGTCTCGGTCTCCTCAATATATATACATACATATATATATATATATATATATATATATATACGCAAACTACTAATGAAGAACAAAAATAATTCCCGATAAATTTTGAACCGAATTTGAGTAGCAAAATTTGTTACAGACTATCGAAAAATAACTTTAAAACAATTTGTACAAATAAAAGAAACTTGAAGTCATTCTTGGTCAATAATGAAGAAAAATCTAACATGGGAGAAAACAGTGATGTTTACAAAATATTTTGCGACGAATGTCCTGCTTTCTATATTGGACAAAGGGAAAGGAATAATAACATTCGCGTTGAAGAACATAAAAAGTGAATTTTACAAGATAAAATTAACACTTCCTTCTCCGAACATTGTATAAAATTTAATCATTTCAACAAAACCCAATTGTTACATTCGAGTAACAGAGGAAAGCGCCTTGATCTTCTTGAAATTCTCGAAATAAGTTCCGCCCATAATAGTGAATTGCCCCTTGTAAACGAACAAATTGATTTTCAGGTAACACCTTTGCTTTTGTCTGTTTTATAAAATAAGATGTAATACTCTTCTGTAGTCAGTTGTGATAATGAGTTCATAACTCGAAACATGTCGACTATTCTTTACTAATAAATAGAGTATCTAAATATTTTTATCTACAACCGTGCTTAAATTATGCTTTTACACACCCATATTAGTGCGGTAACTATTACTTTAACGAATTAGTGCGGTAAAAAATTATTAAACAATTTTTTGCTGAAAAAACCTCGGACTTCTTCGGTTTATTGCCTATGGTTTTTCTTTTCAAATAAGCTATTAATCTTGGAAATTTTTCTATCTGCATGTTCCTTTTTATGGACAAGGTGAACTTCAGCATTGAATAATAGCACCAAAGCGACTTCTTTTGCTTGAACTTATCTTCAAAATAGGCAATTAATACATCTTCATTAAAGTTTTCCACTTTTTTATGGAAGCACCATTCGATTAACATATCATAGGCCTTTTCGTAGCGAATTCCGGATTTCTGTGGTAGCAAGTTCGCCGTAGCAGCTTCAACTAGCCGTGAAATCTCCATATTTTCGACTGACATTTTGACTGACATCTTCAAAGTGGCGTTGCTTTTTTTTGTCGCTATGACATCCTGATTTTCATAACAATAAAAAAAGTTAAAACATTGCTAGTGACCAAGTTGGGAAATTTTAGACTATATATAATTTGTATTTAATCAAAACGAACGGTTGTAGATAAAATAGTATACATAACTCGCGTGGTAAAGGTTTTTAGCACACTTAAGTGAATGAAAAGACTCGCCTGCGGCTCGTTTTTCAAACTTCACTTAGAGTGTGCTAAAAACCTAGTTACCACACTTATTATGTAATATACTATTATATTGTGAAACATAAGCCAAGTGTGGTTTATTCTAAAGTTCATAGTTTATTCTTTATGATGTTTCATTAAGTGATGTGCGAGAATTCAATCTATATATATATATATATATATATATATATATATATATATATATATATATATATATATATATATATATATATATACAGGGTGATTCATTAATAAGTGTAAATATTTTAAAGGGAAAATTTTGAGCTCAAATTATGAAGATCTAAACCAATTTGCTTATACAAAATATTTCTCCTTACTGATTTACAGAGTGTTTTATTTAGATTATTAAAAATTAATTTTGTTCATTACTTGAATGCTGCTCTATATTTCTTTATGATATTTGGCAGTAAGTTCAAGTATTCTGGGACACATCAAATAATAGTAAGGAAGACTTTCTCGCTATCACCAGTGGCGTACGGCAGGGGTACGGGAAGAGTTCTTGTTTCCTAAATTCTACGCCACTGGCAGAATTGTCATTTTAGTATAATTTTTCGATTCTCCAATATTTTCTCTGTAAATAAGGCACTCTTGTTTCGTAACGCTAGATATTTTTCGAGATATTTAACGTTGAACTATGGCTGCACAATTCTTTTAATTTTTATGTTCGAGTCTGTCGGTTTTTTTTGTCATACGATTGCATGTATTACGTAAAATAAACATTATTTTTTTTTCAATTTATAATAATATTTACAAAAAATTTGAAACAGAACAACTACAAAAATATCCCAAACGTTAAATACTTGCCAGGAACAATGGCAGCAAATTGTAAATTTCGCTAATTTTATTGCGAATCAGCCAAACAAATTTTTTAAAGTTAGAAGATCGTTTAGCGAAAGAATGGATAATCTCATTGAGGTTAACGGAGATCACATTGAACATTTGTTGTAAATTGTTTTTAAGTTTTGTTCATAAATTTGATATTCTTCCAAAAATTGTACAGAAGATCTTGATAATTAAGTATTTATTTTGACTTTCTTATGTAGCGCTGGATATTTTTCTAGTTGTTCTGTTTTAAATTGTTTGTAAATATTATTATAAATTGAAACAAAATACCCAATAATGATTATTTTAAGTAATACATCCAATCGTATGACAAAAAAAACCGACATGACTCTTACATAAAAATCAAAAGAATTGTGCAGCCATATGTTCAACGTTGAATATCTTGAAAAATAGTGGCTCTAGCGTTACGAAACAGGAGTGCCTTATTTACAGAGAAAATATTGGAGAATCGAAAAATTATACTAAAATGACAATTCTGCCAGTGGCGTAGAATTTAGGAAACAAGAACTCTTCCCGTGCCCCTTCCGTACGCCACAGTTGATGTGTCCCAAACTACGTTAACTTACTGCCAAATATCATAAAGAAATATCAAGCAGCATTCGAGTAATGAACAAATTTCATTTTTAATAATCTAAATAAAACACCCTGTAAATAAGTAAGGAGAAATATTTTGTATGAGCAAATTGGGTTAGATCTTCATATTTTGAGCTCAAAATTTTCCCGTTAAAATATTTACACAGATTAATGAATCACCCTGTATATATATTCAATCTTTCAAATTGAAATTATAGAGTGATTCATGATGATCGAAGACAGGAATCAGAAATACTGGTGGATGACAAAATACCGTACGGTATGATTTCCATATATTAATAATAATTACTGATGTGGTGTGAACGGAAGTATATTCAAGTATAAATTAATAAGGCCAACTTCCGTGAAACATTATTGAATTTTTTACAGTTAACCACCATTTTTTTTTCAACTACAGTTGACAATAGTAAAGATAAGAGTTCACAATTTCAATGCCAAACCTTGTACACCACGCAATTATTATTATTTATGATTGGAACATTATTGAAAGAGTTATTGCAATTGAATTTAATGTTGGGTAGCATAATTTAAAACTTTTTGAAAATTCTTAGTACAATTTCAATTCTGCTATATTTTACGTAAACATATCTTCTAAATTTTATAGCCAAGAGCAGAGTGTTTAGGCCAGCTATTTAGCATTCTGGAGGTTCCGGGTTCAAACCTCAAGATCCACTTACAGGCACTAATATATTCTTTAATATTTCGCAAATGGCTAGATATTTTGCGATAAAAGTTTGCAAAATCATTCACCGAAATTTGAACAGGTAGCGAAGTCGTGCTTCTTTATACAGGGTGTCCAAAAAAATATTACAAAGCTGTCATTTATATATATATATATATATATATATATATATATATATATATATATATATATGCGGAAATAAAGTATAATATCAATGTTTCGGTAAGTTTGATAAAAGATGCATCAATATTCACTGCAGAATGTGTTGCCATTCATGAAGCCACCAAAGTAGCCCTATCCCACCCAAATGAAACCTACAGAATTTTTACTGATTCTCTCAGTGCATTAAAATGCATAACAGAAAATAAGCTCAATATTAAAATCAATCCTCACATTCTGCATATAAAAGAAAATTATTTTAATTATAAGAAGATGACGAATAACTTAGGTAAAATAGAATTCTACTGGGTACCATCTCATTGTAATATACAAGGAAATGAAAAAGGAGACTCCCTAGCTAAAAGCGCAGCTCAAAAAGAACCTGACATCAAAATTAAGATAACCCAAAGCGACCTTCGACAGGAATTCAAACAAAAATCCCATTTTAACTCGAGAGAAAAAAATGTAAGCATAGGGAGAATCAAAGGTTCACTTTACTTCCAAAACTTCATAACCCAAAGTATCAATCCTTGGTTCTGGAAAAAATATCTGCCTAGAATACTAGTAGTTAGCATCAATCGCTGTGAAAGTAACCACTACAACTTAGCTGCGTCATTAGCACGTATAGGCATAATCGAGGACTCATCATGCTCTTGCGGTTATGAAAATCAGGACCTAGATCATATACTTTATCAATGCGCTCCTTACAACATACAGAGAAATATCCTGTTTATGAATTTAGCAAAGATTAAACTGTTTCCCCCCTTCAACTCTAACTCTTTCTTATCAGAACTGAAATATAGTCAAATAAAACATATTTTTAAATATCTACAAGACTGTAAATTGAATGTGTATAAAATGGCATAGTGAAATCCCTGTAAGTAATTAAGAAAATTACCTGTGTAAAATTAAGTCTGTAATTTATTTTTGTATCTATTGTACAGCTGTATAGTCCCGTTTGGGGACTTTAGTAGGCTTAAATAAATTTTAATAAAATGGAATACACCGATTTGAACACAGAAAATTTCTATATTGCAGAAGGTCCAATTCGTGACACTCCAAGATCATCTGACAGTCATCCAATCAACAGCAACTCCTTGAATTCATCAGTTCATCCTCCATCGGCTGTCCAGCATTTGCCTAGGAATTCCGAATGTGCGAATTTCATCAGGAAGCAAATCTTGTCCGCAGAAATTCTTCATGGTACTCCTCTGAATAACGAGTACGAGTTGATTTCCTTCAACCATTTTACTTTTAGCAGAGTGTATCCTATTGACTTAGGTTAGTATTTTTCACTGGAACTGTCACAACAAATCACTTCTTTTTTTAATATAGGAAGTGTAACTGATATTTACATGAATATGATGGTCATAGCCATAGTAATATTTATGTGTAATTTTTTTTTTTTGGCTTCTTGGAACTTCTCAATATGAGCCGATTGATGTTAAGTTCTTCACTTGTCTCATAACTATGCATATTTGGAGAAGATCGAAAAACTATCACCTCTTCAGTCAACTTCATAATTTTTCAAAAGAGTTTATTAAATATTGGTAATTTCCTAACCGAAGTAAACATGCCATTGAAGTATTTGGGCTCCCAATGGAGTCTGATAAATGCATGAGTTATTTCAATGCCGGTCATTTCAATCTTACTTAAAAGGTTTAGTGTATTACGTGTCCTGGCAGATGGCGCTGTGGCGTGTTCACGTATCACGTTATCTCGTATGAGTGAAATGATTTGGATGGTTACCACAACTGATAGATGGATTACACTGAAGAGGTCATAAGAACGCCGAAACAGCTGCCGCTTGTTTCTACCGTTTGTGGTTACCATCTGGATATTTCTCTCATTCACCGCTTAAGGATGGATGGAAATATTGTTGGAGCAAAGACTCATGTAGGAGATCTACTAGGAGATTAATTAGATTCATTTCGATTTTTGTAGTAAATATTTTTGTATTTCATTTAGAAACTGATAGTTTAAAATATACGTTTCGAAAGCTATAGCCATCTTTCTCAGTATTTAATTGATATAAAACTTTCACAATACATTAATACTAAAACATAAAGTTTACGTCCACTTCAAAGCATCAATAATGAATTAGTGCATTGTAAAAATTTTATATCAATTGAATAACAAGAAAGAAGGCCATAGCCTTCGAAACGTATATTTCAAACTACCAGTTTTATTCCTAGAATAATAACCTGAAACTATCCAACCAAAATAAGTTTCCATTTACTATAAAAAATCAGGTAACGAAATTCAATGAAGATAAATATATATATATATATATATATATATATATATATATATATATATATATATATGTTTATATATATATATATATATATATATATATTCATTTGGATTGGTTTTGTATCTGTATATTATAGATTGTTGGGATTTTTCGTGGTATAACAGATATTAAATGACTAATCAAGTTGGATTTAATTTACTCGACGTTTCGGCTCTATCTTTGGAGCCTTTTACAAGAGTTTCATAAAGAGTCTCACTACGAATCGTTTTGTTTACCGTGGTAAGTTCCAGCTCGTGTGAACGACTCACACGAGCTGGAACTTACCACAGCCAAAGAAAAGAAAACAAAACGATCCGTAGTGAGACTTTTGATGAAACTCTTGTAAAAGGCTCCAAAAATAGAGCCGAAACGTCGAGTAAATTAAATCCAACTTGATTAGTCATTTAATATCTGTTATACCACGAAAAATCCCAACAATATATATATATATATATATATATATATATATATATATATATATATATATATATATATATATATATATATATATATATATATATGAATTTAATAAATGAAACTTTTTTGTCTTCAAATTCTCAAAATTATATTAATAAATGTACAACTGGTTTCTTTGGTTCGATCTAAAATACAAAGAATTTCAATTGAAATTGTGATTCAGTCAACAAAAATTTTTTCACATACGAGAAACAAATTATACATTTCAAGGTTAGTTAATTAAAAATTTCTAGAATTTTTCGGACAGTATGAATGGCAGTATCCGTTAACATGAACTACATGTGTTTACGGTAGATGGTATCACATTAAAAAATATTAAATTGTCAATCTTGCTTGCTCCGCTAACCTTGAAATGTATAATTTGTTTCGCGTATGTGAAAATTTTTTTAAATTTATTTCGTCTTTCGTCCTTACCAATGTTGACTGAATTACCATGTCTAATTGAAATTCTTAGTATTTTAGACTATCTCTCATTAGTGTAGAAATTATATTCTACCTGATGATGTTGTTCTGAAACAACGAAACCGGTTGTACATTGATTAATATAATTTTGGGAATTTGAAGACAATAAAGTTTCATTTATTGAATTCATCTTACTACCCAAATATGGACAATCTACAAACATTATAGATATATATATATATATATATATATATATATATATATATATATATATATATATATATATATATATATATATATATATATATATATATATATATATATATATATATAATGTTTTGATAATTATTAGCAATAACAGGCTGGTTGAATCTTAAAAAACTCAATTTTATCAAAAAGTTGACGCCTCACCACGACATTCGAAATTGAAATTTCTTTGACATTTATTGATTTGAAAAAATTGAATAAACAGGGCTGCTTTGTATATGCTATTCAGTCTAATATTTATATTCAAAATTGTAATTATTAGATGGTAAGGGAAACCAAAGAAACCTTTACCTACGTAATGTTTGAAAATAATAATAATAGGGTACTATTTATCTAACAACAAAGAAATTAGTTATGGGAAAACATTAAAGAAGTGGAGTAGAATCATCGGTATAGTACGCTTATATGGAAGCAGCCGTTGACACGTGTTTCGGACTCTTTGGTCCTCATCAGAACGGCGTAGCTAAGTATTGGATTGAAAATTTGGAGATGAAAATAGTTTAATAAATAAAATCCTCTGTTATGGAAGAAAATCACTTATTTGTGGTTTATTGTTTGAACTCTCCGGTATGGGAGATTTGGTCAAACTTTGCCACGAAGGCGATTAATTCCATCCGAGAGATCTCAGAAAGAGTAAATTAATTTAAAAAAAGAAAATTAGTTTTGGGAAAATATTAAACAAGTAAAGCAAAAATTATCGGTATAGTTCGTTTATATGGAAGTATACGATAATTTTTGCTTTACTTGTTTAATATTTTCCCAAAACTAATTTTCTTTTTTAATATTAATTTACTCTTTCTGAGATCTCTCGGATGGAATTAATCGCCTTCGTGGCAAAGTTTGACCAAATCTCCCATACCGGAGAGTTCAAACAATAAACCACAAATAAGTGATTTTCTTCCATAACAGAGGATTTTATTTATTAAACTATTTTCATCTCCAAATTTTCAATCCAATACTTAGCTACGCCGTTCTGATGAGGACCAAAGAGTCCGAAACACGTATCAACGGCTGCTTCCATATAAGCGTACTATACCGATAATTCTACTCCACTTCTTTAATGTTTTCCCATAACTAATTTCTTTGTTGTTAGATAAATAGTACCCTATTATTATTATTTTCAAACATTACGTAGGTAAAGGTTTCTTTGGTTTCCCTTACCATCTAATAATTACAATTTTGAATATAAATATTAGACTGAATAGCATATACAAAGCAGCCCTGTTTATTCAATTTTTTCAAATCAATAAATGTCAAAGAAATTTCAATTTCGAATGTCGTGGTGAGGCGTCAACTTTTTGATAAAATTGAGTTTTTTAAGATTCAACCAGCCTGTTATTGCTAATAATTATCAAAAGATTAAAAATAGATCACAGGCAACAACAATTCGAATAAATATATATATATATATATATATATATATATATATATATATATATATATATATATATATATATATGTGTATGTATAAGACAGTTTCAATTAATTTTCTTGACATTAGACATCTGTTCATCGAAAGGATGAGGCACACAGATTAATTGAAAAAAATGATATCAGAAAAAAAAATTAACACATGATAAAGGTTGCCCAGATAATAATTTAATGAATACACAAATGAACTAACCCAATATATTAATAAACTTAGTGTTCTACAATTATTTCACACACATCATTGATGAAAAGTTTTATTGAACAACTGGAAATCTAATCTGATATTTCAGGTCTGGGAAAGCGCGTAGTTGAAAAACCAATAGGATACAAGAGAAAAGACTTACTGGAAATTCTGACTAGAGCTCTAGAAGTGATAAACAAGAACGTGACGGATAAGCGAAAGAACAAATACGGATTGGACGACTTCATCGAGGGGCTCTACAGAAACGAACCAACAACAGGAACACAATACGAACTATATTTCAGAACTAAAAGTTTGAAGACCGCATTCACTAAAGTGGTCCTCATGCGTCCCTTTTCCCCGTTGCAAGTTATAGTGAGCGGAGCAGTTGGTGTAAGTGCGAAAGAAAAAGAATTGATACACATCATTCTTCCCTTATCCGGAAGGACTTCGACGTTTCAGAGTTTCATGGATAAATTCGTGAAAATTTGTTTGAAAAATGATAGAAGAGTATATTTAACTGTTGTGTACTTCGGCGAAGAAGGTTTATCAGAAGCAAGAGCGATCATGTCCAGGATTTTAATGACTAAAAATACTGGCGCGAATACGAGCAACCTCAGACTTTTAGCTCTGAATGAGACGTTTTCTAGAGCCAAGGGCTTGAGAGTTGGGGCAGAACGCGTTTGGGGGATGAAAAGCAACGATAAAAAGGACGTGCTGTTATTTATGTGCGATGTAGATGTAGTATTTAGTGCGAGATTTTTAGACCGTTGTCGGTGGAACACGCAACCTGGGAAAAAAGTGTATTACCCCGTCGTCTTTAGCTTGTATAATCCCCATGTAGTTTATACGCTTCAAGGTAAAGAGGTGCCACATGAGAATGACCAACTTGTCATCTCGAGAGATACTGGATTCTGGAGAGATTTTGGTTACGGCATGACTTGTCAATATAGGTGAGTTTCTTAAAGTACCTCATGGATTCTGAATGTTCAATTTTATATTTTCACCTACATGATAAAGAAACAATACTGATACAATATTCATAAATATTTTTTTTTAACTCGAGGGACCTACAGTTTAACGCCGGTTCCGAACGGCCAATGGGCTTGTGAACGATGCACATTACCCAACAATTTATCTTATATATAGAACCACTGTATTCTGGACATACACAACACCCAAGAGCAAGGTGGGACTCGAACCCACAATCCTCAGTTTACAAACGGTATAAGGCGGTTCACCTTACCGCTGGTCTACCGAGGCCTCTATTCATAAATATATTTTAGAGATACATGACCTGCGTTTAGAACTACTACTTCTTCGTCAGATTCTGACTAATGTCATTCTACAGTTATAGGTGTTAATTTGTAAGCAATTAATTTGATATACGATTTAATTATACGTATTTTAAATTAATTATTATTAATATATTCAATATATCATCGGTTGGAACGGTTCAGGGTGTTCCAGAATAACGTCAGAAAATTTTGAGAGGTTATTCTTCAAGACATTAAAAAAAAAAGTTTCAATGAATGTAGGTCCGCAAATGCTTGCTCACCGACATAAGTTTGAAAAAAAATGTAATTTTTTTTAATATCTTCTAAACTACGGATGCTATCAAGATGAACTTCAGAACATTGTTATAACTTCTTAAGCTCTATAAACTGCTGTTGAAATTTCTTCCAAAACTTTTAAGGAGCGGAGAATAGAGGGGTACCGTGGGTTTTATTCAACCATACTTTTGAGGGAGGTCATTATTGGTAAATAATGACTGTTTTGGAAGAAATTTCAACAGTATTTTATAGAACTTAAGAAGTTATAACAATGTTCTGAAGTTCATCTTGATAGCATTCGTAGTTCAGAAGATATTAAAAAAAATTTTTTTTCAAACTTCAACACCCGGTGTTTCGGTGAGGAAGCATTTGCGGACCTACATTCATTAGAACTTTTTTTCTTAAAATATCTTAAAGAATAACCCCTCGAAATTTTCTGACGTTATTCTGGAACACCCTATATATATATATATATATATATATATATAAGTGAACTTCGAAGTTCACTTATCAACTGATCAGTCACGAGCATTTCAACTATATATATATATATATATATATATATATATATATATATATATATATATATATATATATATATATATACCCTATGTATTTTCTTAACGAGACGTTTGTGGACACATGTTCCTATGCAAAAAGTGATTGTCCTATCTATGTGCTCTATCTACCATATCAAAATAAGTACTTATTTCGGACTCACCCTGTATATGTATATTAGTTCTTAAATATAAGAGATAAAAAAAGTTTAATTGAGAACATATTCTAAATATTAAGAATACTTATTTATAGACAATATTTTTCATTGTTTGAAGCTGCATGTACATTTAGTATGGAGTATAGCTTCCATTGGAGTCAAAAATATTAATTTCTATAACGTTATGGTTAAAAAGCAAACCTTTGTTGTTCACAAGTGCTAATAGTTGAAGATTGATTTCACCTTCAAAAATATAGTTATGTCTGTGGCCTCGTCTAAAAAATTTGATCAAGTGATAAAAATACCTATGTAATCAAAATCAGTCAATGGGATATTATTCCAAATCTGTATAATTATTCAAATGTGATTTAGGATGATCTAATTTCAGAGGGCCAGATTATTCAGAATATAATGATTCATGAATAAAAGAATATTCACGAAAGTCATTTACAAATTCATGTGAAACTAACTCTTCGCTACTGTTGTCCGTGGATGAGATCACTTGAACGTTATGCTGTCAATATTGATTGAACATCCACAAATAATTCACTAATCGTCCCAGAGCGACTCCTAGGAGCTTCCAATCGTGATCGTTGGATAGATCTTGGCAGGACCTTTTTAATGATGTGCCACACTTGGTGCTCTACAAATGGTTAATTTTTCTGTGTCATTTTTTTTCCACCTCTTGGACGAGATTCAATAGCATAATGTCAATTCATCATTTTTGGAACGAAGTTCCTTACGGCAGGCTTGGAGGAGATAGGGATTTTGCAGTGGGACCAAACTGAAAAACATGCGAGTCTAAAAGTGTGACGGATGTAGACTGACGAAAGTAGACTGACTGACGAAAGTCACGCTTTTAGTTAACACAAGCGAATATTGTATACCTTTCTCTTTCTCTCTCTTTCTGTCCGTTCTCTCATCCCTTCTCTTTCTGATCCCACTCCGCCACATCAATCGCCATCGCCAATGCATAGTATGTAGTATGTACAAGCAACTCGAAAACGTCAGATGTGAAACATCTATATAATTGTGTATAAGTTATATGCATAAAAGAACAGATTACGACAGGAATCAGATATGGCATAATGAAAATGGAAAGATAAAGCTTTACAAATTTGTTCCATAAAATAATGACTACGTATTGTCGTTTTATATTCAATTATATAGCATGGCGTTACGTTATCCTCTCGCTATATACACTCTTGCGTCTAAAGTTTACATTGCGTCGACGACCGAGTGGCCTAAGTACTGAACTCTGGTGTGCCGTATTTCTGGGATCGAATCCCAGATGTGACTCCTGTTTTTTTTTCATTTTTTTATTTACAATCTCGTAAGAGCTTTTAGCCCCACATTTCAATATTAATCATTTCAACTTGGATTAGTATAAGTTATCACTTCTGTCGTGCGCCCCGACACGCACATGTTTCGTTTTCGCAAATTGTGGTCCTTCTATATTATCCGAAGGAACTTCCTACCTGGTGTCCCATGACACTGTTTCTTTTTTTATATCATTAGATGGGTCATGGACACTAAATCGAAGGAAATCAGACCTAGGTTCCAAAAACCTACTCTTATTTTACCTTTCAAAAAAATGCTGTGGTTTTTGTCAAGACGCAACCCCAAGATTTAGAAATTAACTAAATAGGTTCCTTATATATTTCCCTATGATCCTGCTGATAATTTCGTCCACCTAAATTGACACCACATTGGCCATCGTTTGACCATTGAAGATTGTTATTAGAAAAACACATGTTTGCTTTTAACGGTTATAATATTTAACTCTATGACGTGGCCTTTCCCCACACGGTGACTTCTTCGGACATAATGAAATACTGAAATTTTTGTAAAAAAAAATTCATGTTGAACTAAGATACCAAGATTTCAGTACTTCATTCTATCCGAAGAAGCCACCTTGTGGTGAAACGCTCTTCTTAGCTGTCTATGAATATAAACTACTGATTAAATTCTGGGAACGATTGAACATATCTGAATATCATCTGCATTTTTTGTCATTTATAAGTAGTGCACTTTGTGCCGTACAAAAAGAAAACAACAAAAATTTTGATTGGACATCTTTATTTTGAACTTATATTATCTTTCAATTAAAAATTGCTAATACAGTTTTTCAAAAACGAATATAGAGAAGAAATCGAATTATCAAAATTAAAAAGGGAAACGTGAATATTATCTGGTATACGAGGTATGTAAATAAAATAATGAGACTGGCAACTTCGCTCCCGATCTGGCAACGCTGGAGACGAGCGGCTTCAAACACCGTTAGGTGCACATGTGATACGCCTCCAGTATGAGTTTGAATGCCCTACAGTCATCTGTTTGTCCGTAGCGTTAGTTTTCGTGAAACAGTTTTGTCTTGTGCGTTCTAATTATGAGTGGCATTAGTTTCGAGCAACGGTGTGCTATCAAGTTTTGCTTCAAACTTGGACACAATGCAACTGAAACATTTAAATAACTTCGGCAGGCGTACGGAGAAAGTGTTTTGTCAAGGGCCCAGGTGATTCGGTGGTTTAAGGCATTTTCAGAAGGAAGCACGAATGAGCAAGTCAAAAATCAAATGCATGCTGATTTGTTTTTTTGATAGCCACGGAATCGTCCACAGAGAGTTTGTGCCTCAAGGCCAAACGGTTAATCAACACTTTTACCGAGAGGTCCTTGAAAGACTTCGAAAAAGAGTCTCTCGAGTGCGACCAAACATCAAAATGAACTGGGTGTTGCATCACGACAATGCACCATGTCACACTGCAATCTCAATAATGCAGTTTTTAGCCAATAAAAACATTCCTGTAGCTCCTCAGTCTCCTTATTCACCAGACTTGAGTCCCTGTGACTTTTTTCTCTTCCCGAGATTGAAAAATCACCTCAAGGGAACTCATTTTGGGACACTTGCGAACATTCAAAAAGCTGTAACCGACCAGCTGAAGGCTATTCCAGTATCGGAGTTCCAGCAATGCTATGATGAATGGAAGAACCGTCTCCAGCGCTGTGTGGCTTCCCAAGGGAACTATTTTGAAGGAGACAGTATCGCATTATAATATTCTTTGAATAAAACATTGAAAAAAGATCAGTCTCATTACTTTATTTACACACCTCGTATATTCTAATAATTTTTTAAGTTATTATTCTATTAGATAGTTTCAAGTGTCTATTTTTCGCATATAATTCAAAATTTGAAACCGTTATCACGAAAATTATTTACTTAATTCCTGATAATTCATTTAAACTTGCCGATATTATTTTCATTTTCAAGTAATCAATATTTATGAAATATAGAAACCATTATATATGTATATCCTGCATCAGTAGCTAATTCTGTTAGATCATTTTGTAGAAAATAAAAATGTATTAATTTTTGTCATTCTGTTATCCTACAAAAACTGATCCCTAAGTGATACAAGATGATTAAGGAGTTTTTTCGATCATTATTTCTACTGTAAGTCAATACCAGTTGTATAAAAGACATTCAATATAACTGTGTATTCTAAACATAATGAATAATAAGAGTTGATCAAGTTAAATATCTTTAGAATTACAGGAAATTCATCAAAATGTCTTACTATAATCTAGAACTTTGATTGCAATAAGAATTTAAAAAATATATAATCAAAAAGTAGTGACTCAAATTGAACTTAATATGATGAAGCATCAAGATTAAAAGAAAGTAAACCTAATGATCGAAGTGTTCGTCGTTGATCAATAATGATTTTCCTAGAAAAAGGTGTACGTACAGCTAAACTTAATTGAAAGTATTCGGTATATCTCGAAAAATTAAATTGAATCTTCCATCGATATTTTCTCCCTTGGAGACAACATGAAATCGACACATTTTTATAATGGAAACTTTTCCAGGTCGGATTTTCTCAAAGTGAAAGGTTTTGACGAGGACATCGTTGGATGGGGCGGAGAAGACGTTATGTTGTATCGCAAATATGTCAAAAGCTCGATAAAGGTTATACGAGCTACAGATCCTGGGATTTTTCATATATGGCACCCCAAGGTACGTTTATTGGACAGCTCATCACTGTCAACAAAATATTGGTCCTCCGAAAGGTTTTTTTTGATGGAGTTAAATATTTTTTTATGAAATATTCCATGAGGCAGTTATTTCACATCCTCTATTTGGTCAGAAATTAATGAATATATATATATATATATATATATATATATATATATATATATATATATATATATATATATATATATATATATATATATATATAATCTCTTGATAATTATTAGCAATAACAGGCTGGTTGAATCTTAAAAAACTCGATTTTATTAAAAAGTTGACAGTTCACTACGACATTTATTGATTTGAAAAAATTTGAATAGACAGTCTACTTTGACTTATTAATTTTTTTTTTTTTTTTTTTTTTTTTTTTTTTTTCCCGATGTGGCTGTTCTTTGTTATTTAATACGTGCTATTCAGTCTAATATTAACATTCAAAATTGTTATCATTAGAAGGCAAGGGAAACTACAGAAACCTTCACCCATGTAATGTTCGAAAATAATAATAAAAAAAGGGTACTATTTATCTAACAATAAAGAAATTAGTCGCGGAAAAATATTAAAAAAGTAGAGCAGAATTATCGGTATAGAACGCTTATATGGAAGCAGCCGTTGACACGTGTTTCGGACTCTTTGGTCCTCATCAGAACGGCGTAGCCAAGTATTGGATTGAAAATTTGGAGATGAAAATAGTATAACAAACAAAATCCTCTGCTATGGAAGACAATCACACATTTGAGGATTTTGTTTGTTATACTATTTTCATCTCCAAATTTTCAATCCAATACTTGGCTACGCCGTTCTGATGAGGACCAAAGAGTCCGAAACACGTGTCAACGGCTGCTTCCATATAAGCGTTCTATACCGATAATTCTGCTCTACTTTTTTAATATTTTCCCGCGACTAATTTCTTTATTGTTAGATAAATAGTACCCTATTATTATTATTTTCGAACATTACATGGGTGAAGGTTTCTGTAGTTTCCCTTGCCTTCGAATGATAACAATTTTGAATGTTAATATTAGACTGAATAGCACGTAATAAATAACAAAGAACAGCCACATCGGAAAAAAAAAAAAAATTTAATAAGTCAAAGTAGACTGTCTATTCAAATTTTTTCAAATCAATAAATGTCGTAGTGAAACGTCAACTTTTTAATAAAATCGAGTTTTTTAAGATTCAACCAGCCTGTTATTGCTAATAATTATCAAGAGATTAAAAATAGATCACAGGCAACAACAATTCGAATAAATAAATATATATATATATATATATATATATATATATATATATATATATATATATATATATATATATATATATATATATATATATATAATCTCTTGATAATTATTAGCAATAACAGGCTTGTTGAATCTTAAAAAACTGGATTTTATTAAAAAGTTGACGTTTCGCCACGACATTCGTGGCTTTATCAATTTTCAGTTTCGAAATATTAGTACTAGTTTAGTTCTGTATTACTATATTACTAGCGTACTGTATTATTTATTTACTCACAAATGTTTTTATTCATATTTTATAATAGGTACTCAAATATTTTTAAAGCTTTAACTTTGAATTATTGTTTTCATTTAATGAACCCTGAGATTTATTCAAAGTATGCTTAAATTAGCTATTTCAATTATTAATCAAAGTGATATTACTGTGCGACAGCAATATTTAATGTTTTATTCTTTTAATGATAGTTTAGGATTCATTATAATATAATTTCAGTCTTTTCAGAGCTATATATTCACTGCTCTCTAGTAGTGTTAAAGCATAATTATTACTCTAAATTCGAAAGTCGAGTTTTCGGGTTTCTAATATTGATCATATGACTCTAAAAGTGGAAAATTTCCTCCGGTATAGCTCACCCAATTTTTTTATGAGTCGGCGCCTCTGTATATATATATATATATATATATATATATATATATATATATATATATATATATATATATATATATATATATGAAGGAAATATCAATGGATACAGTCGGTTAGGCGTTCAATTTTCATTCAGCAATTCTCGAGCTTCCGAAATTTTATTTTTCTTTCTTCAGTAGCTACAAATGAATAATAAATACTTTTGGGCATCCAAAACTGAATTTAAAATTAAAGTGATGCTCACAAATGAAAGCATACATAAAACAAAATATGTGTGTTTTAATTTGTGAGCATCACCACAATTTTAACTGTAAAGTAAGTTTTGTATTTTAGTATTGGATGCCCAATAGTAATTATGATTTATTTTTAGCTCCTGAAGAAGGAAAAAATAAATTTCCGGAAGCTCGAGAATTGCAAAAATTTTCTTCTTCAAGTGCCTTACCCGGTTTCAGGTGTAGGCCACCTCTCTACAACAATTCGTGTTGTGAGTGATACAGTGATACACGAATAGAAGGGACCTACAGTATTACGACGGTTCCGAACGTCTTTATAGAGAGTATTTACTAGGCAGAATACTTCTAGGTGGTTTGTCATTGCCTCCCGAGAGAAGGCTCTCCGCATTAATTCGTTGGATCTGCTATGATTTGATCCTCCGACCTTCTGTCCAGTAGTACAACGCTCTGACCACTGAGCTACATAGGCACTTCTATTCTACTAATTGCATTCTAGTTGTATTTCCTTCATTCTATTACACAGTCGTTAATAGTTATTTAATAAACTAGTTTATTAATGACAGCGATTAATGGTTGAGATATTTTAACGCGTGAGCGGAGCGAGCGCGTTAATAGTTCGAGACCATTAATCGCTACATTAATAAACGAGTTTATTACAAGATTTTTCCGTCGACCTCATCATGAATTGAGTATAAATTCTTGATTGAAATAAATTTTTATTTTGCATGACAGATACACTCGACACAATATAAATTTCTATGTTCATTTCGATATATTTATATTTATGCTCCCGATGGAACAATTTGAGAAATTCATTGATGGAATATTAGACATGTGACATTCTGAATAGTTAACATTACTCACAATATCCGATAAGGAATATGTGAAACTGGTGGAAGATGAAGTGTTATTTACTTTCGAACGATTATTGCATAAAATTTTTTCTGCAGTTTCTACTTTATTTTATATAGAGTTAAATTTTTCGATTTGAATTATGAATTCCTTTTCTCTGTGGAATAACAGTACAGACATAGAATAATTCAACTATTGCTCATCCCTGCTGAATACTTCTGTGTTTGGTTGCCCATAACAATCATACATTAAAATAGGAGAAATTGCACATTAAAATGGGTCATTAATGATCAATTTCGAGTACGTTAAAGTAAGCTTTTATTTAGAGGTCGACGGAAATAGTTATTTATGTACCAAGTGCGTTATATAGATCCTATATATAGGGCGTTAGGATCTAGTAACGCACGTGGTGCATACAAGATTTTATTTTTCACAAACAAATTATTTTATTATAATGAAAAATCGATTTTAAAATCGGTTCATTGCTCCTATACTTTTCATTTTTCTTCTCATAGTAGGCATGTCATTTGTTGATATTTTGACGTTTGTGAATATTTATGTCATCATATTTAGTGAATGTCATTGCTGCTATATATGTATATGTATATATATATTTAAATATATATATATATATATATATATATATATATATATATATATATATATATATATATATATATATATCAATTCATGAATTTATGGCTGTTATAGGTGTGTATTGAAATTGGAATAAAAACAAAATAGTTTGGACGTTTCGGAGGTTTTCCCTCCTTCTTCAGCATTAAAAGAGTATATATATATTGTCTGTAATAAAAAATAAACAAGTAGTACAAAATTTCTTCACAAAATAACTGTCTATAAATACCTATTAAAATGATAAATGATTTTTCATTCAAGACAAACTGTAGTTTTCACGTCTTTTGACTTTTCTCGGTCGTGTGTCAATGTCAGTGTTGTCTTTGTTTACTGTCGTGTCAATGAATATGGTTCTTTTCTTTCTATGTGTTTGGTCTCGCTAATCTTGGTAGATATGTGTGACTTAGTTGTTTTACGTCCTGTCTGTCATTTTACTGTATTCTCTAAGTTCCAATTGTATATACAGCATTTCCCAGAATTCTCTTTGTTTTTGCTTGGGTTCTATTCTCAATTTTTAGCTTCTTCGTAGTTAAAAGTGTGCTTCGTTGCTGTCAGATGTTTGTTTTATTCCGTTGTCGCGTTTTTTGTATATCTATGTGCTTTTAATTTCTGTCCTGTAGTCGTTGTGATGTCTGTCTTATGTATTCTTTGTTGCAGTCTTTACATGGTATGCTGTATATAACATTGGATTTTTTCGATTTTTGGGGTTTTCTGTTTTCAGTTTATTGTAAGTTCTTTCACTTGATGAATCGGTTTATGTATGACCTGCATGTTATATGGAGCTATTATATTTCCTATTTGATGTGATATTTTATTTGTAAATGGTATGGAAATCCGTAGTTTATGTTCTTGTGTTTCTTGTTGTCTTGTTCTTGTGTTATATATTTTATCAACTCGTTGCTTTATTAATCCCTCTATCATTGTTCTGGGGAAATTGTTTTTATGTAGTATAGTTTTTAATTTAGTTATTATGTGTGGCCTAAGTGGTGGTGATGTTAACTTCAGTGCCCGATCTATGTATCCAATTGCAGTGCCTTTTTTTTGGGTGATATGATGGTTTGAGTGGTAATCTGAAATCAACAAAGAATACATAGGACAGACATCACAACGACTACAGGACAGATTAAATGCACATAGATGTACCAAAAACGCGACAACGGCACTTAACAAACATCAGACAGCAACGAAGCACACTTTTAACTACGAAGAAGCTAAAATTTTGAGAATAGAACCCAAGCAAAAACAAAGAGAATTCTGGGAAATGCTGTATATACAATGGAACTTAGAGAACACAGTAAATGACAGACAGGACGTAAAACAACTAAGTCACACATATCTACCAAAATTAGCGAGACCAAACACATAGAAAGAAAAGGAACATATTCATTGACACGACAGTAACAAAGACAACACTGACATTGACACACGACCGAGAAAAGTCAAAAGACATGAAAATCATTTTATCATTTCAATAGGTATTTATAGACAGTTATTTGTGAAGAAATTTTGTACTACTTGTTTATTTTTATTACAGACAATATATATACCCTTTTTAATGCTGAAGAAGGAGGGAAAACTCCGAAACGTCCAACTATTTTGTTTTATTTCAATTTCAATACACACCTATAACAGCCAATAAATTCATGAATTGAATATACTGGATAAAGATAGGTAATAAAGGAGTTGTTTATATATATATATATATATATATATATATATATATATATTATATTTATATGAATTGTACATATATATATATATAGTATATATATATATATATATATATATATATATATATATATATATATATATATATATATTTATATTTATATGAATTGTACATTGATATTCTCAGTCGTATCAACAAGCACAGAACTTTTTTCTATATTGCTAGGCTGTATTCCCAGCGATTGTAAGTGGAATCAACGAAATAACTCCTAAAAGAAACGATTCTCATTGTGATCCTTCTATAATAGCGGCAAGATATCGAAAAAAGTTTCAATATAACCGAAGAATAAATTCCATTTCAGCAAAAATGCCTCGCTTACTGAAAGCGGTGAAAGAGTAAAAGCCAATTACACGTTGAACTTTTAAGTCGGTCGGTTTAATAAAAGCAATTTTCCCCTTTTAGGTCTGCAGCGGAAGCCCCGGAGGTCAACCACTATCAACGGATCAGTACAGGGCCTGTATCCGCTCGAGAGCTATGAACGAGGCCTCCCACGCTCAGTTGGGCTTCTTGGCTTTCCGCGACGACATCGCGGCGAATAGCAGCCCAGATAAGTACCCCCAACATGCTCCGAGGCCGCTCAAGGCGACGTCCCTGAAAAGGAGCAAACCACTTACCTGAGGGAAGTACATCGAGCTTTAGTGTTACATATCTGGTTAGTTACCTACGTATTTCTACCATCCCTTGGTACTCAGTGATTAATGGTTGTTGACGAGACTGATTATACACGATTGTACCTCACAAGTATCATTTTCTTGTATTATAGTTGCTTGATATGTTACTCTATATTAGAGAAATGGGCAAGTCTGTTATGATGATGCTTTTAGAATAATTTTTAAGGTATTATTTATGACTCTAGATTTATTCTTCATGTTGAGTTGAAATCATCAACTATATTTCTATAAATTGTTGATCAAAAACTTGATATATTTTTAAATTCCGTTTTTTTTTTGGAACGAAGATCATTACGGCAGGCTTGGAGGAGATAAGGACTAAAATGAAAAATATGCGAGATTAAAACCCTAAGAATGAAACCGTAACGATAAAATCGTGACGGAAGTGACTCGCACAAGGGAGTAGCGTAAATACCTTTCCCTTTATCCCTCTTTCTTTCCATTCTCTTATTCCTTCTCTTTCTGGTTCCGCACTGGACGGCGTTTCCATTGTTCGAGAGTTACTACGCAGACGATTCACAATGAAGCCTGTTCTTTTATAACTTATACAAAATTATCGGTGCACACGAATTGCGGTCGATTTTGCGAGAGTGACTGAATTGCGGTCAAAATTTTTGTGCCTACCTGAGGAGTCCTAATCTCCAACCGAACTGCGGTCAGAAACTTATTTAGGGGCAAGAGGGTAAATTGAAAGTAAAAGTTCTAATTTTTATAAAGATATATATAATATACAAAACATAGAAATTATACAATACTACAGACTACATATACATGCATATACATCATAAAACTACTTCACTAAACTTATAACTAACACATTTTACAAAATTATACCTACTAATATCTTTTTTATTGTACTGACCAATTTTGTTGTTAATGAACTCTTGTTTATATAATACATTTTTTCGCAAAAATATCGCTTTATTATCAATAACAGAATTTATTTTAATATAAGTATCTGTTTGAATGCTTTTTAACGTTTCTATAAAAAGATTGATGTTGGGGTGCGGAGAGCTGCAGGTTCTGCTAAACTTTCGAATCTTTATCGATGTAAGTTTCCACTAAATAATCGACAAATTTGTCAATTCTATCGTCTCCAGTAGGTTTATCTGACATAAAATCTTCTACAAAACAATCTCCCACTTCCTCTGGTGAAAGGAAAGTTAATCCAAAGACGTGCTTTAGCCATTGTCCTATTTCGGAATCTATGTTCTTATATTCTGAACTTAAACCAAGATTTTGTATTTTGCGCCACCCAATAATAATTCAAAACAATAATTATTTCATAAGTATACATCATAATATGTAATAAAACTTACCAAGACTGAGCAATATGAAAACGACAACCGGTTACTTCGGCTTCTGAAAATTTTTTTGAAAATATAGAGTTCAAAGTATACACTTTTGCACTACACGTTTTATTGGTACAACACCACACCACTTCACCAGATTTTTTTAAATCTCGATACTTCCGAAACTTTTGATTTTCGAAAATTAGCAAGGGATTTCCACGCTCGCTCAACATATGTTGTAATTCCATACTGTCTCTATATAAATTTAAGAGACAAACTAAAATGTTTTGGTGATTACCTTAAATTTATACCCCTTCCCTTGAGACAGATTATCATTTTACTTTTCTTTGAATTTTTGTCAACAACATCGTTAGGCCAATTTTTACCATATTTCTGGTTAACCGCCTAATACATGATATGTATAGAGATTTAAGATAAAAAGATTAACCATCCAAGCAATTCAGTCGTCGAAAACAACCACCTAAGTACCCTTCTACCTGATTCAAATTTTGACCGCAATTCGTGTGTCCCCAAAATTATCTTGTATTCGTTATATGCATAAAAGAACAGATTACGACGAAATCAGATGTGGCATAATGAAAAGATCAAGCATTACAACTTTGTTCCATAAATAAATAGTAGGTTTATATTCCATTATATAGCGTGGTGATACGTTACACTTATATACACTCTTGCGTCGTTGCTCTACATTGTATTGACGGCTGTGTGGTCTGAGTACAGAACACTGGTATCGTATTACTGGGTTCGAATCCAAAAGGTAACTTCAGGCTTTATTCATTTACAATCTCGTTGCAGCTTTTGGCACCACATTTCAATATTAATTATTTCAACTTGGATTAGTATAAGTTATCACTTCTGTCGAGCGTCCCGAGAAGTACATTTTTCTTTTTTGCAAATTTAGTTGCTTCTATACCTGGTGTCCCATGACACAGTTTCTTTTTTCTTCTTTCCAGATATTTCTGAATAATTTCTTTCTCATATTATTCCGCAATCCCTTGTTATATATTTATGATTTTTAATGTTATCTTCAAGTTAAGTTTAGTAGACTTTTGAATTGAAAATGCGAAATGGTTTGATTACTTTGAGTGAATAATGGTTTGTGAAAAACTTAAATTCGAACATAACCTCATATATAATAGATTTTATCTATCTTTGTTCACTTGGAAGAGAACTAGTTTCATATATATCGTAATATTTTATGGCACCGTATATTCTATTTGAGACAGCAGCCTGAGTTATTTAATTTTCATTTGAAGTTGGTTATTGTTTCTGAACATAGAAACGTCATATTTTTGAAAATTTTGAAGGATATTCAATATATATTTATTACTTAAATTCATCTTACCACTATCAATTACATATTTTATGAAATACAAAACCCAATTTGTCGAGTAAGTTATCATCAATGTTTTGTGATATCAACAGTCAAATTGGAATATAATTATACATAGTTGTTGTCTTAACCCTCTCGGTCACGAATTAAAATTATTGGAGCGAAAAATCTGAAATTTACTGTAATGCAACTTATGATTTTTAGAAAATTTTTGATGTTAAATTCAGATTTTGAAAATGCTTCGTTTGGGCACTATGACATGTCCCCAATTGAGGACATCATGAGCTGATGGAGGGAAAAAAAATTCAGAAATATTTTAAAAATGGTAAAATGTTTCATTGTTTATTTCATTAAATATATTCATATTATTTTTGCGTCTAGTTTCGAAGTACTGAAGCGTAAAATTTAACTTTTGCAGAATTAAAATAAAAGTGCTGTTTTATTTACCCAGATGTTGCCTTTACCTCTAGTTCACAATGTCCTCAAACTTGTACGCCACACTTTCAAAAATCGCTGATTACAATATGCACAAAAATTACCTACCGCAATTGCCTTGGAACAAGTCTACACTTATTTTGAAAGTGAACAAACAGTTTTCAAACACATGGTCTAACGAATATAGCCAACAAAAAAATAAACAGTAGAGCGCTACACTGCTGTCATGGCTACCCTACGGAAACCCATATTTCAAATGCATGAATATTTTTTTCAACAGCTTGTAGATGGCAGCATATATATTCATTTGGAAGAATATGATGTCCAACTGAGGACAATATGACAGAGAAGTAAAAGCAAGCGGTACTTCATAGGAAAAAATCCAAAGTAGGTTGTCCTCAACTGAGGACAAGGTGAGCGAGAGGGTTAAAGAAGTGTTGTATTATATACCAATTCAAAAAATAATCAAAACTATTTCACTGTTTCAAAATTTTCATATAGAAGCTTAAAGATATTGTTATTATGAAAAGCTTCTAATTCTAATTAGATATATAAATTATATTTTTACCCCGAGGTGAAGCTAAAGGGGTTATAGTCTCACGACAAAAAGTTGGTAACTGGCCCGATTTTAAAAATTCCAACGGATATCGATAAAACACATATGATTTCATCAGGGAATTTGAATTCCCAATTTTGACCAACGAAGAATAAAAAATTATAGCGTTTTTTAGATAGGCATTACGACATGCGCATGCGCCAAGGTCGATATGTACGAAGTCCTACAAAACATGCCTCGAAGTGCTCTGTGTGCCACGGTAACCAAGCGACGTTGATAGCTTAAGCTTGATTCTGCGTCTGTGTCTGCTTCCCATCCATAGAGATATCTTATCAATTTGATTCATAATTTGCAGCAAAATGAGCCGGGATAGGATATTCAAATTCGACAGTCAAACAATGAATTTTTTTGCTAAATTTTCACGGATTTTATTCGTAATATCGACTTATTAATACATTTATTGCAATTTTCCTTCATTTCAGTCGTAAAATCGACTTTCATTGTTATTTAATTTATATAATACATTCAAAAAATATTGACGACATGCACATTCGCCGAGGGGTTTTATCATTCCTAGTGCTATGCAGTAGGGTGTCCTTCATTATGTTTATTATGTTTTTGTATATGCATTGTTCATTATGACTCATCCTACATAATGTAAAGTTGTCTTAAAGGATCAATAAACTTCTATTCCATTCTATTCTATAGAATATATACGTGTACATTTTGTGATACACGTCACTGTGACTTTGTTATTCAACATGAAGAATAATATTTTGAGGTTATTTTGTAAAACCATTAATGTGATATTAAGAGTCCTCAATGAAATAAAAGAGAGAGATTTCTTTACTGTTTAGCATATGATGGAATTTATAAAAAAATTCAAACTTTAAGCTTTTCAAGCTAATAATTTTATTTTCTTCCATAATTGTATTGTTACCTACTCATTTGTTACAATAATGCGGGTTGTTGTATGGAAGTAGTTAAAAGTTGACCGTATATTGACATTATGTTGTTATTAAATTGTTTTGAAGAGTTTTACTATTTTTATCAACCAAAACTCCCAGAACTTTCCCTCAATATTATTAGGTAAGCGGAGATATATTGAACAATGAGTTAAGTTTCATCGAGATTTCAGCTGGATGACACACTATGTGAACAATTCCATTTTTTGATCAAATTGTGAGTAATTTTCAGTCCTATTTTCCCCGAAAATAAATGACTTTGAATGAAATAATACAAAACATAAAATTAGGACATTTATTCAAGAAATAGATATTATTTAAGCAAATCCCAATGCCAAAGATATAAGCTGCCATCCTAAAGTGAGGTTAGAGAATTTTGAAGGTTTCTTCAAAAGTTTTGAAAGTCACCAAATTCGTGATGAAAAATAAGTCGGTACTCTAACTCGAGAGGTTTGTGATTGCTATTAAGAAAAAAATATATATTATGTATATATATATATATATATATATATATATATATATATATATATATATATATATATATATATATGTATATGTATATGTATATGTATATATAATTAAGCTATTCATTCATTTATTCATTACACATATCCATTCGAAGTGGATGGAAGAAAAATTATACAACGAATTATACAAAAAAAAACGTTCGAATAAAATCTTAAGAGACAACCTGCAATTGTTTGCAAAGTAGAAATTCTCCTCCTGAAAGAATCGAATTTACCATTAAACATATCTAATTTCAAGTTGTTTGCGAGTGAAAGATTACAGTTAATAAAATAATTCATAAAATGCTGTGTTCTTTGTATTCGAGTACCAAAAAGTGAAGTGTTTCTAGTAAAACTGCCTGGAAAACTGAAATTTATCAGGCTCCAAAAATCAGGACAGTTGAATCTACATCCCACATGCTCATATCGGTCATTCCTCTTTGTGATGCCAAGATAATTAAATAACTGGATTGACGGTATAGCTAGCTTACACTTGAAAACAACACTCTAGTCCTGAAAGCCAATGTCCAAAAATTACTTTGAACCCTCTCTAGAGCAGTAATACGGACTCCAAGCCCATGAGCTATAGATAATCCAAATGGAACCCAACCTGAGTTAAATATGAGAGGTTCATAATGCCAGGAGAAAATTATTTGATATTACGCATGAAAAATTCAATCAAGAGCTTTGTTTTCAACAAGTACAATATGAATTTTATATCAAAGGTTTTCATCCAGCAGAATACCAAAATCACGCCCCGTGTTCACTAGTGTATCTTTTTCATTCCCAAAATTATAACGGTGATTAGTGTATGTTTTTGATCTGGAGAAAGTACTAGAATAACACTTCATCAAGTTTTGAATCTTAATAGGAAAAATTTCCATAAGAGAGCAGAAGCTACGCCATTCACGAAGATTTTGAATAATAAAGGGCCGGGGTGAGACCCCTGAGGAACATCCGATGTAACATCAATTCATTCCGAACAATAGTTATTATATCTGAATATCTGAGTACGAGTACATAAAGAGCCGATCAGTTATGATAGCACAGAATCAGAAATATCCAATGCATCATATTTTATCTAGCAGTGATTTGAAATATCGAAGGCTTTAGCTAAGTCAGTATATATCAAATCCAACTGACATCTTGCATCCAACACAGGTATAATTTCTTTGGTGCATAAATGAACTAATATTTTAAGAATGACAGACTGGACATCCTAGTAGGAATTCAAAATGTGAGATGTCGATGTTGACCTTCAGGATGTAATGTTTCATTATAAAGATAACAAAAACAAGCAACTGCGCACATAATTACTTCAAGGTGATTTTAATTAGAATTTTACTGTTTTTTATACGAGAAAAAATGTTTATTAGTAGTTACACGGTGCACGTATCTAGAGTGATAAGGTCAATCAAGAAATTCATTTATTTTAACATTGTTTGAACACGTTAAAAAACATTCCGACTAAAAGAGATCCTTCCAACGATACGATTCCAAATGGTCTCTAGATTTCTCTCCGTTTGAGGTTATTGAGGATATGTATTTCATTGTGGATATATATTTTTTGTAGGCAAAGATAACATATTTTTCGTGAGCTTGATTTAGAATGCGCATAATAATATTTGATATAGTTCAGAATTTAAAAATGAATATTGGAAATCCTCCGTCGATAGCATCAATCCAAGATAGCGAAAGAAAATAAATAATTTCAACTTTGGTAATAAAATGCTTTTACCAGTATGAAGGTTGTTTCAAATACTTTCAACTTTTCTCTTCTAATTAATAAATTTTTATCCTTTATATTGTCAGGACTCGAATTTTCAGTCAGCAATAAAAAATGCCGACGAAATATATTGAAAATTGTTTTCGGTCTAGGAGATTGACCAAGAAAACTAAATTTATACACTTTTACAACCTAAGCACCTTTAAATAAGAAGATTGAATAATTATTCGAATTATAAGAAACCATATTTGAAATCATGAAAAACATACTTGTTGACCATGGACAATTTCATACATTACATAAAGTGAACATGGAACATTCTTTAATAATTAAAAAATTATCAATCAACTTTCCAAGGGAGCTGGTTCCCAATATCTTTAGTAGGAGGGCGCTCTGGGTTGTTATCCAGACAGTGTTACTGACCACGATTTGTATTGGGGAACAATTAGAAATTTGTTAATTCACTCCGAGTCATATAAGCTGCACTGATGAGATCTAATAAGATCGAAACAGCTGTATGAAGATTTTGAGTCAAGGTGACTTGACAATTTCTATAATTCACCGTTCGATTGTGAATGCAGATTTTGCGTTGCGGAATACGTATAACCAGCTCCCTTGGAAAGTTGTTTGATAATTTTTAAATTATTAAAGACTGTTCCAAGATTGAAAGAACATATTAAGGATTGCAAATATTTGAATTCTACCACAGGTTTGTCCACCCATGCATGTGAAACAGGCCACCGAATGGATTTCGACGAAGCAAGGATTATTAGAACTCATAATAACAAATTTAAAAGATTATTCCTAGAGTCCCTTGAAACTGGAATTACTAAAGATAATTTGAATTTACGCACAGACTCACAGAATATAAGTGACATCTATTGCAACATTTTAGACTCCATCAGAGTAATAGAAGAAAAGAAAAAGAATAATGTCTGTGACCCGTCGGGCGCAATGTCAAATTTGACTTAGCGGAAATTACTGTCATTGTCATCTTTCAGACTAGTTTTCTTGTAACCATCAGTAACTGACCATGTTTTCTTGGGTTTGATTTCCTTTTGCATTAAACTTGAATACAGGAGTAATCTCACACAATTTTGAGATGTTCATTGTTTAATTAGTGTAATTAGTTTTTATATGTTTTTATATGTTGGTTTGGTGTAATTTGTACGTAATTTCATCTCTCAACTTTAAATGACTCAGCCTCAAGCTGTTAAACTCACTTTGTTGTAAGTATGAAGGCTTCACCTTGATAATATTTTGTAACTTGTAATTTAATAATTTTTAGAGACCTGAAGATGGACACGTAATTGTCCGAAAGCTTGGCCTTATACAATAAAGAGCTTAACCAAGATCTCAAGTGACTTTTAAACCCAATATATAACTTTCTTTGGTTCCTTGTTCACTTTATGTAATAAACCATATTTGAGTGTTCATATCAAAAAGAGGTTGATAGAAAGGAAAAACACTATATAAATTTCATCGTTGCCTACTTTAAACATTTCATAGTGATTTCCAGATATCAAAATTTTAGTTGACGCAGGAAATTGCCCACTGCCTGAATTTTCGATTTGTGAAATTGATTCTGCCTACACGTCCTCATATATTCGTGTCCTATTGTACTCAGTTCCAATTTGCAGTTTCCGAAACTTTCTCAAGTAGCGTAAAATCACTCTGGTGAACTATTTACTCTCAAGTTTCTACAAATTGTTTCCGTTCTTCCAGAAACATTATACGGAATTATAGAACTTCAAGGATAATTCACCAAGTTTCGTTGTAATGGAATAGAAGTGGCATGAAGGAACTTGAATTACTACTCGTCTATTGTAATTTTTTTTTCTGTAGCGGAACTGTATACTTTTCGTATAGCGTGTAATGTCTTCGTAGAGAGAATATTGCGTAAAGATGTCCAAATAACTCTAATGTATGTATTATCAGAACACCTACCAATTTTACGTCATAATTTATAGGTTTATATATATATATATATATATATATATATATATATATATATATATATATATATATATATATATATATATATAAAAAAATAAAAAAATTTTTTTATACACACACACACACACACACACACACACACACACACACATATATATATATATATATGTGTGTGTGTGTGTGTGTGTGTGTGTGTGTGTGTGTAATAAAATAATTTAATGATCTTCTCCGTCTCTCCATCTCGAAATTTCGATATCGGATAAGCCATTTTGATGAGTACCTAAAAGTACGAAACATGTGACAACGGATGCTCCCGTATTGGGTAAGGACAAATAATTTTATTCGATACTTCTCCGTGGTAATCTGATTATTTTATATATATATATATATATATATATATATATATATATATATATATATATATATATATATATATATATATATATATATATATATATATATATATATATATATATATATATATATATATATATATATATATATATATATATATATATATATATATATATATATATATATATATATATATATATATATTTATTCGAATTGTTGTTGCCTGTGAACTATTTCTAATCTCTTGAAAATTATTAGCAATAACAGGCTTGTTGAATCTTAAAAAACTTGATTTTATTAAAAAGTTGACGTTTCGCCACGACATTCGTGGCTTTATCAAAACTTTTGAAAAGTTTTGATGAAGCCACGAATGTCGTGGCGAAACGTCAACTTTTCAATAAAATCGAGTTTTTTAAGATTCAACAAGCCTGTTATTGCTTATAATTTTCAAGAGATTATATATATATATATATATATATATATATATGTTCAGAAAGATTTCCGCGGTCGGAAGTATTTGAAAAACTTGGTTCTCGGGATGAACCGCGTGAAAGATTTGAAAAATCTCGACGTTTCGGCTCCTTTTGCGAAGCCATCTTCAGGAGAATTAGAAGGGAAAATAATTCAGATACGTGGCCTCAATCTGCCTACTCCACGAATCGAATTAGGAGGAATCGGAAATAATACGATTGCGTGGTCTCAACCTGCCTACTCCACCAACCGTACTGCTTCCTGTCAACTCTGAAGTCTCAACCTGCCTACTCTTCAGAGTCAACTGACGGGCTGATCGTCGCGTGGCCGTATTTATAGGGAAGGGGGTAGGGTACTCTATTGACGTAGTTATTGACGTAGTATTGACGTCAATGGGGTATTCACGCACGGTATCTGTGCGGGATGCACTCCGATTGGGTGTGACACGGCGACCACTGATAAGCGGCTTCCATGCTGATGGAAGTATGTGACTGTCATCTCTGGTGTTCAAACAATTTGGACGTTTTTCTATTTCTACAGCTTCACGAAAAATTCGGGATTTGAATGATCGGACGGGAGCAATAGTTCTTGTATTGGGGAAATCGATAATGTGGCCTGTTTGGGTGTGATGTTGGGAAAGGGCGTTGGTGATATCTGAATGTCTTACTGAAAGTGAATGTTCCTTGGCACGGACCTGAATTCGTCGGTTCGTTTGTCCTATATAAGAACGAGGACAATTGGAACAGGGAATCTCATAAACACCGTGATTTTCGTTAGGAATTTTATCCTTGACGGATCTGATTAGATGGGAGAGTTTTTGTTGGGTGGTGAATATTGTTTTGATGTTTGTGTTTTTGAGAGATCTTGCGATCTTATCTGTTACTCCTTTGATGTAAGGAAGGAATAATTTAGGTGTAGATTCTTGGTCAGTGGGATTGGAACGTTGTAGAGGTGGGGTGATGTTTGTGTGTTTGCGTATGTTCTTGTTGATTTGATATGAGTTGTAACCGTTCTGTAATAATATATGTTTTAGAGTCTTGAGTTCTGATTCACGGTGTTCGTCGTCAGATAGTCGAATGGAGCGGTAGATTAGGGTATTAACTACAGAGTTAAGTTGAGAGGGATGGTGGTGAGACTGGGCGTTCAGATAACGGTTTGTATGGGTGGGTTTACGATAAACTGAATAGGAGAAGCCTTGGGATGGAAGTTTTTTGACCATGACATCGAGGAATGG
>JARQZK010004383.1:122500-192500 GCA_030704885.1 Cynegetis impunctata | reverse complement strand
ATACTAAAAACAGAAATGAGAAGCAATTGTTATAAGTACACGTAAAACATATTTACAATTATAATACTGTTATGGAGCAATAGAAGTACAAGAGGTTGTTAAAAATTGAACAATTTTGGTTCTTGGAATAGACAATTTCTCTTAATATTAATTTTTGCCTAGTTTATTTACAAACAATATTTGACACATACAAAAATTAAAAAAAAAACATTTAGCATTTTAAAGTTTTCCAAAATTAAACATTTTAAGCGCCATAGCAAAACAGTAAAACATCAGGACTTACCAACATATTCAGATTTCTTTAGTTAGAAATCGGTCCTCAAAAATACATTCATTACAAAAAGAAAATCTAAACAGAAAGAACAAGAAAGGTATTTCTTTGGCACTGTACCTATATGTACAACAACTTTAACATGGAAATTATCCATTGCATCCTGTGTTTTAAATTTCTAACTAAAGAAATCTGAATATGTTGGTAAGTCCTGATGTTTTACTGTTTTGCTATGGCGCTTAAAATGTTTAATTTTGGAAAACTTTAAAATGCTAAATGTTTTTTTTTAAATTTTTGTATGTGTCAAATATTGTTTGTAAATAAACTAGGCAAAAATTAATATTAAGAGAAATTGTCTATTCCAAGAACCAAAATTGTTCAATTTTTAACAACCTCTTGTACTTCTATTGCTCCATAACAGTATTATAATTGTAAATATGTTTTACGTGTACTTATAACAATTGCTTTTTTATTTTATCTGATTGTTGTATTGTAAACTTAAAGAAGAAGATATTAATCAAGATTTCATATCTTTATGTTTGGTTCTTTAATATTTTAAATTAACTATAATGTTACCTGTTCTATAACGTGTCTATAGTTGTGAATTTGCCATTTCTGTTTTTAGTATCCTGAGGATGACAATATAACTTGTCGAAACGTTGATATTAACATAAGATAGATTTCTGTGTGTTTTTTTTCACTGGCCCTCTCCAATTATCTACCAATTATAATTATTATTATATTATTACAATAGGAAAACAACAGTAATGAATATAATGTATGAATTGACAAATTATGTATTTAAACATATTTGATTTTGAACATTTAAAAACAGTTTTACTGAAATACATAAGTTTGTATTATGTTAAAAATATGTAAGCACATATAGAAAATCAAACCAGTTAACTCCGTTGTTCACACAAGAACATTTTTAATGGTAAAATCATTTTTGAAATGCTCAGATGGTTTTTTGTCTTCCAAAAGAAAATAAAATGAAACAGAAGAAATATTTGTATTCCTATTTTTATTGAATTGAATTGGCATTTACTTGGTGGAAGTTCATATTCATAACTTTATAAATAAATAAAAAACTAACTTTTCACAGGTTGAAATAAAAATCTATTAACACATTCACTGCTAATGACACGGATCCGGGTCACTCCTTACTTATAGCCACGTGCGCACGACACGGATCCGTGTCGCCCGTATTTGTAAAGTCAGGTTGGCAGTGTACCGCGAGCATCTTGTCAAAGCAGTCGTGTGCTTTATTAGCATATAGCTATAGCATTGGAAATTCGTATTTTTCGCGCCGTTTCCGCATGGGACTTTCGTAACAGCTGATATTAAAGCAAAATGGCGGTTAGTGTGGCGGAGCCTAAGAAAGGAAATTGACTTTTAAAAACCCTAGTAAATTGACTGAAGATGAGTTTCATGCAGCATTTTATGAATCCTTCAGCGACTTTGATACTGATGCTTTTGATACTTATGCTTTTGAATGTGTATTATTTGCACGGAAAATATTCTTCAAAACAAAAAAGTCCATTATATGATTTCCGGCTGGCGGTTATAGATAAGCTGTTGGACATAGAGAAAAATGCTAATCTGAATTTCAAAGACACAGCAGTCGTTTCCCACCACTCAACAAAAATTCCAGACGTTTCTACTAAGAACGAAACCAAGAGAAAGAGGTGTAGAGTACCTATGCTCGCAAAATAGAATTAGAAAAAGCACTATATATCACTGCGAGAAATGCCCTGATGCGATTAGATTGTGTCCAGGAAAATGTTTTTATATACCATGCCAAATAATGCATTTTAAATAAGAAAAAATATTTTTAATGTTTATTATGCCTTTTTCATGTATATATTTTATGTTTGACATGGCGTATTTTATTTGTTTCAATATATTTGTGTTCTGCAATATTTAGTTGATTTTTTTTTTCAATAAAAGGAATGTAGCAAGCATTTTGCCGCCTGCAAGAAGATAAAAATGTTAGAAACTTGTCGACACGGATCCGTGTCAGTCAGCAAAAAACAAGAAAAATTTTACTATATGCTCATGACACGGATCCGTGTCATGTATACAAAGTTTACGAACACTCGGTATATGTCGGTAAAAATAGTGAATTTATATTTACAACAAGATAATAAAAGAAAAACATCAAAAATAAAAATTAGCACCCAGGTTCAGTAAGCTTGAAAAACCCCGCAGCCAAAGTGTTAAGTAAACGCGCTTCGTCATAACATTGACTTCATCTCGTACTAAACTATGGTATTACAATACAATCTATTTATATGAAAATTGAATATAACAGAGGGGTTCCTAGAAAAACTAAATAACAATAAGCAATTCATTCCGAGTTATTAGTAGGTACATTGAACAGATTAAGGAGAGGAGAAGGGTTTACTTCAATCTGGTCGTTAACAAGGTTTCCGGAATTTTTATATTTATTGATGTATAGGGGTTCCCAACAGTTAGTTTTATGGATACTATTTTCTAATTGTAATATATTATAATTGTGGTTAAAGGTATGGTTTTCTTAAATAATATGGTACCAACGTAGCTATATTAAGCAGAAAACTGACTCTAATTATGCGTGTCATCTTATTCAAGAAAACCATACCTTTAATCACAATTATAATATAATACAATTAGAAAATAGTATCCATAAAACCAACTTTTGGGAATCCCTATACATCAATAAATATAAAAATTCCGGAAACCTAGTTAACGACCAGATTGAAGTAAACCCTTCTCCTCTCCTTAATCTGTTCAATGTACCTACTAATAACTCTGAATGAATGGCTTGTTGTTCTTGAGTTTCTCTAGAAACCACTCTGGCCTCTTTTATGTTCAATTTTTCGTATAAACAGATTGTTTTGTAATACCATAGTTTAGCACGAGTCAATGTTATGACGGAACGCGTTTACTCAATAGATTTTTATTTCAACCTGTGACGAGTTAGTTTTTTATTTCTTTATAAACCTATTTTTATTGTTTGTTTCTTTAATTTACTGAACAGTTTTCATGAATAATACTCATTATAACAATAATTCCGAATTATAAAATACTCACCTAGGTAGAAAAATAACGGTGTTGGAGCAAAAGCAAACACCAGAGTTCCACTCAGTTTACTCAATATAGCTATTATACCCAACATGGAATCATCCACTTTCAGATATTTGGAAAAAAATGCGAGAGCAAAGGAGCCTCCTGAAGATAGAAAGTGGTAAGTCAAAAGTGAAATTGCATCACAATATATAGTGGTTAAGCGGCATGTTTTCAAACAAAGTACTGGAAAAATTGAGTTACTATTTTCACCACCATAAGAATATATCATAATTATAAATACATTCAGGTTATAAATATGTCTATCTGCAGGCATATAACAAACTGAGTAAAATTGAAATATATAGAGATATGATATGATATGGATAGAAAAATTCTTGAAATGTTGGGAAATTGATGGTTTCTATTTATACATATGTCAGGTATATATATATATATATATATATATATATATATATATATATATATATATATACTATAGCAGACATAAAAAACATTTCGCAAAATTACTCCAGTACCTGACTTATGTATATAATATATATGTATATATATATATATATTTATATATATATATATATATATATATATATACATGTATATATATATATATATATATATATATATATATATATATATATATATATTATATATATATATATATATATATATATATATATATATATATATATATATATATATATATATATATATATATATATATATATATATATATATATATATATATATATATATATATATATATATATATATATATATATATATATATATATATATATATTAATATATATATATATATATATATATATATATATATATATATATATATATATATATATATATATATATATATTATATATATTTTATATATATATATATATATATATATATATATATATATATATATATATATATATATATATATATATATATATATATATTTTCTCTTGGGATATGCAGCAGAAATACAGGGGGCTAAATGTGTATTATTTTTTTATTCAATGCAGAGCTTTCGAAGCCATTTTGCTTCTTCATCAGGGTTACTAAAAAAATTTTCAAATCATTAAACATTTTTAAAAGATGTAATTATGTAACTTACGAATACTAAGATCAAAAAAGTAATACACATTTATATAATAACTTGAACGCTTTCTAGCATATTCAAATATGCTGGGAGCTCAATTCTACAAGGTCAGTTAACATTAAGTGGCATGGGCTATTGAATTGAAATATTTATGGAATACTTAAATGTTGTTTAAAATAATTCTAGAAACTAGACATCCAACATTTCAAATAATAATAATAATTAAAAATTATTCATGTGACGTGGATTTGAATTATAGAATTACCGAAATTAATGTCCAATAATAATATATAATATAAAAATAGTGAAACGAAAGAAAAATTCAATAATAACCTTACCTAGTATTTGGACCACAGAACACAAGGAATTATAAATACTATAATCGAGTTCATTCCATCCAAATTTTCTTCGAGTAAAAAGATACAATATAGCAGATTCACCTGCAAAAAAATCGCATAATTTAATTTGTCAGAGTTTGTACTTTTCACTCAAATGTTCTACATAATGTATTTTGCTTTGAATTTATTGCTTTCAAATTTTTGAAAAAAATTACTGAAATAAAAAAAAAACAAAAAATATATATATATATATATATATATATATATATATATATATATATATATATATATATATATATATATATATATATATATATATATATATATATATATATATATATATATATATATATATATACATATATGTATATATATATATATATATATATATATATATATATATATATATATATATATATATATATATATATATATATAGACATCAGAAAGAATAACTCCGGTCGTGATACATCAAATAGGATAATGGGTTAAACGGATGAATTAAAGGCTGATAAACTATACTTCTTATATTCTTTGTCAACGTTTTGGCTTCTATTTAAGCCTTCATCAGGACTCTACAAAATTTTTACAATTAGTTCAATCAATAGCAAACGAAACGGTCTCAAAAACACAGGACTCACCGAATGTTTGAGGTTATAAAATAAGCTAGCATCTTCAACAACGGAAAAAACACAAAACTAATGTGACAAATCATAAAATTATTAAACTGTACTACATTATATGAAATTATTTAAAATGAGTTAAACGTGATTTTTGAGAATTATTACGAAATTCTAACAACACAACATCGTGGTACCAAGAGAATGACAGCAATCACAGAATGATCAACAAACAAGTTGACAACCTAAATTATAAAATTAGAAATAAAATTAAAGTGACACAAAAATGTTCTTCTTCTTTCTATCCTGACCTTAATAATCAATCAACAGAACTTTCATGCCTATTAGTGACATCATACGCTATTAAAAAGGAATAAATATTACTAATGTTATCTATATCTTTCCTCGAATTCATTGAATCCGGGCAACGTTTTATATGATACATCTCCAAAAATGATCTCTTATCCACATTATTCTCAAATTCTAAAATTTTTGCAGAATCATAGTCCATGCATTTAGTGTTAAATTGTTGTTCTCATCAGTGAAAGACAGAATCGATAAAGATAAACTTGGTGGTGTGGTGTATAGCACTCCTTGTCATGTATGTGAATTATCATATATTGGTCAGACGTCTCAACAATTAAAAAAAAGAATTAGCCAACACAAGAGTGATATAAAGAACCCAAAGAAGGTGTGTGCACTAGTTGAACATTGCAGAGCTACAGACCATAACATGGACTATGGTTCTGCAAAAATTTTAGAATTTGAGAATAATTTGAATAAGATATCATTTTTGGAGATGTATCATATTAAACGTTGCCCGGATTCAATGAATTCGAGGAAAGATATAGAGAAAAATAGTAATATTTATTCCTTTTTAATAGCGTATGACGTCACTAATAGCAAAGAAAGTTCTGTTGATTGATTATTAAGGTCAGGATAGTAAGAAGAAGAACATTTTTGTGTCACTTCAATTTTAATTTTATAACTTAAGTTGTCAACTTGTTGTTGAGCATTCTGTGATTGCTGTCATTCTCTTGGTACCACGATGTTTGTGTGGGTAGAATTCGTAATAATTCTTAAAATCACGTTTATCTTATTTTAAATAATTTCATATAATGTAGTACAGTTTGATAATTTTATGGTTTGTCACATTAGTTTTGTGTTTTTTCCGTTGTTGAAGATGTTAGCTTATTTTATAACCTCAAACATTCGTTGAGCCCTGTGTTTTTGAGACCGTTTCGTTTGCTATTGATTGAACTAATTGTGAAAATTTTGTAGAGTCCTGATGAAGGCTTAAATATAAGCCGAAACGTTGACAAAGAATATAAGAAGTACACTTTATCAGCCTTTAATTCATCCGTTTAACCCATTATCTTATTTGATATATATATATATATATATATATATATATATATATATATATATATATATATATATATATATATATATTGAACAGTAAAATACAAAAAACTTGTTGTAAAGTAGTTGGAGAAAAATTATCTTGAAGTCAGTTCCCGAAGCAAAATAAAATTTTTTCAACGACTTTTACTTTGAACACTAACAAGCAACTTCTATAATAGTTATCACAAAATGAGAAAATAGAATTATCATTTTCTTAAATCTTATTAAAAATCATTAGCATGCAATAAATTAAATTTTTAATTGATAAACTTACCATGTAAGGGACCTATTACCATTGTGGAAAGGAACATAATGACCAAAATTTTAAATCTCCTGTTACCCTGACTTTTCCTGAAACAAGTTTTGAAGGTATTCTTAATATGCTTCAATGACAAAAAATCCTTCACAAAATTTTTTTTCTCAATCTTCGAGTTTATATTCGGTTCCTCTCTCACAATAAAATATCCATATAATAAAGAAAGAGACATTGAAATAGTGGATAGGGTATAGACTCCTTTGAATCCTAGAAGTTTAATCATGAATCCACTCAGAACATTCCCAATAGTTATCGAAATGATATGGCACATAGTAACTGCTCCTATTCTTACTGTTCTCTCTTCATCCTTACACAAACCACTGACATAAGTATATATCCCCAGAAAACCACATGCCCAAGTACCACCCAATGCAATTGGTACAGTTTCAGCCAACATAGAAAATTCTACCGATAATTCCAAAAAAAAATATACACAAACTAGTAGCAAAATAGTCCCTATCAAATCTCCAATTAAAGGAGTAAGAAATAAAGGCTTTCTACGATCATGTCTATCGCTCCATGAGCCTAAGAACAACATGAATAAAACGGGCCATGATCCGATCACAGCCATCTTTATTGCGATCATTTTTGAAACTAATCTCTGTACTTCCGCTTCTTGATAGGATTCATATCCTGTTAAATCTCTCGTAACCATCGCATCGCAAACTGACGTGTTATACCGAAGATTTACACGACAGGATTTTTCTAAATTTAAATTTTGTGTCACCAAGCTGTTCATTATCGATGGTACAATTGCCATCAGAATAAAAGGTTCTACGGTTATGTGAGTGGATATATATCTCAATTTTTGAAAGAATGGCCTGTTGTCATCATTGTTTCCATGTATTAGAACTTCTGATGCTACAGCCCCCGTTATGCTAGCCACTGACATATTTACAAATTATATTTCTGCTGAATAACAAAACCCGAACAATTTTCTTCGATTCACTATGTATAAACTGAATATATTAAGTGCATTGAATTTGAATATGTCAAGCCATCAGAAACTAATAATTTTTATCTTTCTAGACGAGGTTAACTACTTCACTCCACACTTCTAAATATTCCATTTTCTTGGAAAGAATTGACTATTATGTTACTGATAAATCTACAATATAGATTTAATACAAATACATATATTTGCTACTGTAAATATAGATAATGAGAGTAAATAATAAAATAATTAAATCTAAATGTTAGTCAAATGGACGAAGTTACTAAGTCAGCAATAATTTATCTTATTGACTTTGTTGATCATGATTATTTCTTTTATTTCATTCAATAATGACCTATTATCCTATTTAATTGTATGTTTTTGACAAGGTAGATTGTTAAGGTTCCGAATTATTATGACTATTGCTAAGTTTTAGTGATATTTACCCCATATTCCCAATATATTTGCTAGTATGATGTTTTTTTTAAAATAAAATTGACCATGTAGAATAATCAAATATAGTATTTATTGAACTTTCAATATTGATAAGGTAATTATAGAATGAAATCTCTTCCTTAATTGTCTGAAACTCACCAAACCTTATATCTAAAGGTTCAGTTAATTTTAAGATGAATTAAGTTAATAGTTTTACTGCATGTTTATTGGTTGATGATGAGAAGCGAATAAAATTAAATTGTAACCGTTGGTAATAAATTCCACAATTTATATTAAAACAATGGTTAAAAATAACAATTCACACATTTATTATAAGAAATAACGCATGACGCACGTTTCGGTGGAACTTCACCTTCTTCAGATGCTAATGGCAAACTGCAAAAGTTTGCCATTAGCATCTGAAGAATATAATCTATTTTTCATTCATTTTTGACCTTCTTCAAAGTGAAATAATTCAATAAAAATTAATCAATTTTCTGAAAATATAACTAGAAAAAATATATGGTCATTTAACTATATTCATTAAATTTTAGTTTTTGATAAAAATATATCACACATGCTTCATTTCTTAAAGAAGAGAACCTTTCTCTGATTGTTTCAATCAGAAATATACTGTCTTCACCTTATTATATCTCATTGCTCAATTCTTAAAGGTTTAGCTTCCGACTCATTGAGTTTCTCATCTTTCAATTCAACTTTGTCGATTTTTCGGTTTCTGTACATGCAACTGCAAATTCGAAAATTATTAGAATATTTCAAAAAAATAATTTAATTCACAGTAAGAATATTAGAATTAAGACAAATCTACACACTGAAAGAAAGAAAGGGTGATAAGGTGCAATACTGTAGAAATAATGAAAAACATGCAGGGAAAAACTGTAATGGTTGAGTATAATGGACCTAATAACAAAGGCGTCACCGCTTCAAATAAATCAAAGACAGAATTTGCTTGTCCCTGTTGATGTGATGGCACAGTTTTCGACATTATTTCTCTCTGAAATATGACAGTTGCCATGGAGAACGACTAAGAATCCACCTGTAAATAACACATTGATAACTTTCGTAATTGTCATCAAAATCACTCCTTCAAATATATCTTATTATATTATTTCAATATCTACCGAATGTGATAATATTAAATTCACAGCAGAAATGTAACAAAATAACTTTATCAATTTTCTATATCTTACTTTAACTAGAATTTAAAAATCATGAATTTGCAATTTTTCATAATCCGACACATACAGATAATAAAAAGTACTAATACAACAATTAATCTTTTTAAGCATAAAGAGAAATATAGTATAGGACCACAATTGTACTTCTGGGAGGCCCTAAAATTTATTTGTTGAATGAACAAATATAATTAAAGCATTCGACCCTGCTGGATATATTAAATATTTGATGTAGGTAATTTGTGCAAGCTCTATCATAGGATTAATAACCATTTATTCAGTTTTTCATTTTTGCTTTCCTTACTAAAATCTACACAAACTATTATCATGATTTCAAGGTTTTTATTCAGCTCTGTTTGATGATGTTACCGTGAAGTAAAATGCTGCTTCATATGTTCAGTTATAAAAAACTTTAAAATAAAATATAAATTTCTCAAGTGGTATATATATATATATATATATATACATATATATATATATATATATATATATATATATATATATATATATATATATATATATATATATATATATATATATATATATATATATATATATATCTGGACCTCAGAGCCAAACGGTATTAAGTCCATTTTTTCAGTTTTTGAGGTTTTGATTGCCCCTATATAATTTTGTGTCACGCTTTCCAATGGCGACGAGTATTAAGTCCAGTTCCTTACAGTTTCCGAGATACTTGAAGATTAAATATATTATGTCCTATTGTGATTAGAACCAAACAGTATTAAAGATTTTTGATTCTGTTTGGCTCTGGAAGCTATTCATTATTTTTATATTAAGTCCAAAATTGAGGTTAGGTGCCTGGACTTAATACGGTTTTATTGGTCAACACATGTGTATTCATAATATTAAGTCACATCATTTTATTCTTGAAGTGAACAGGAATACACTATAATTTCATTGAAATAGGTTATATTCAATAAGTGAATACAATCAAAACTATGATATCAAGAGGTAAAAAGATATTTCAAATGACATTAGCAAGAGATAATTGCAACGGAATACCTGAAAGACCGGAAAAACCTGTTATAACCTCACTTTTCACAAAGGAGGAAGGTAATGAAACAAATTACATCATTTTTTTTTCATTAATTATATAGTCTATGATGCAACAGAAAAAATAGGATATTTCTTCGCCTGGGATGAAACTATTGCCGGACGTGGTGGCAATGAAATGGCATCATGCATTCTGAAAAACATTAATTTAGATGTGAAAGAATCTGTAGAGAATATTATCATCTGGAGCGATAACTGTCCATCGCAAAACAGGAATATTCAGATGATTATGTGCTATCTTTCGATTATTATGCTGAAACCTTCCAAAAAAAAAGCAACACCCCAATTCTCTCTAATAACTCCATGGGATTGGCAACAGCTTTTCAAACTTAATGGCAACAATATTGAAGTAAGGGATATGGAAACCTTGGACTTTAAAAATTTTACACTTTTATCTGAAGAATCCGGATCTTTATTTCACAATAATAAAAAAACAAGCAGAAATCAAAATTTTTTGATATCTAAAGTGGTTCATATGAAGTTTTTGACAGAAACACCTGGAATTTTGTATTTCAAAACAGACTTTAATGAAGAGCCACTAAAAGACTGACACGGAAAGAGAAACTTAATAATATTAATTCTAAGGACGTTCTTCGTAATGCTGACTTAATGCCGCCGAAAGCAATAAGAGAGACTCTTAAACCAATTTAAAAAAAGAAGTACGATGATTTACAGAAATTATTAACATGGATACCTAAACGATTTCATGAATACTTTAAAAATCTTCCACATGGTAGCCTTGAGGAAGATGACTGAACCAAGCATTGTTCTTTATTAAGCATTTTTACTTTAAATAATTAAGATCTACATTCATTTCGTTGTGATCTTCACCTGATTTCAGAAAATATACTAATTTTTTCATATTCTTTAGGTTTTTTTCACCCTTCATTAATTATGTACACAATATTATTCAATTTTGTCTTCACTTTGCGTTGATTTACTATTGATCTAATAATAATTCTGTATCAAGTCCTATGTATCAATGAATCCCTGAGGGCTAAACAGTATTAAGTCACAAAATATTAAGTCCATTGCTAGAACCAAATAGTATTATGTCCCACAATTAATTTAAAATGATTTTAATGAATTAATGCGCTAGGCTGGTTGATATCAGTTCACATTAGTTTTGAAAATCATAGTTAAGGAAATAATAACCAAAAAACTCCTATATGCAACAATCATCAGTTTGAGAGATATCATTGCTCTACTGGTGAATGTAAAAAATATGACTTAATACTGTTTGGTTCTAAGGTCCAGATATATATATATATATATATATATATATATATATATATATATATATATATATATATATATATATATATATATATATATATATATATAAAGGGTCCGGCAAAATGAACAACCCATTTTAAATTGCTTATAAAAATTTATTCATTTTAATAACAAAACAAAAGAACATGTATTCTTCAACTAGAAAGATGGGAGTTTATTTTGCTTTGAATATGGTGTGTCGCAAATGACCACCATTCGCTTCAATACTTTCTTCTAACTGGTTGACGAATTTTTGCATAACATTTTGAGGAACTTGCCGAGAAATAGTGTTGATTTCATTTGCAATATTTGTTTTCAGCTCCCTTAGATTTCTGGGTTTATTCGCAAACACTTTATGTTTTGAATAGCCTCAGAGAAAGTAATCTGGAGCTGAAAGATCCGGTGATCTTGCTGGCCAAGGAATGATACCATTCATAGAAATTAGTCAGTTTGGAAAAAACTGTCGCGAAATATCCATCCTTATACTTGCCGTATGGCTTGTTGCGCCATCTTGTTGAAACCAGTAATGTCCCATTTTGTTTTGTATTTGCAGTAAGAAGAATGTCTGCAACATTTGGACATAACGCACAGCAGTAACTGTTACTGTCTGACCATTTTTCTCAATAAAATAAGGTCCAATTATCGAGAGATTGCGCACCATACAGTTACTTTGGGACAATGTAATGGACGCTGGTGAATTTCGCGTGTATTCTCTTCGGTCCGAAAACGACAATTCTGTTTATTTACATCACCGTTTAAATCAAAGTAAACCTCATCGCTCATAAAAATATTGTTTTCAAAACCTTGATAATTGGTATGAAGAAGGCGACAAAACTCAAGTCTATTAATCTTATCCTGATCATTTATTTCCTGATCTATTGCGATTTTGTACGGGTGAAAATTCATTTTCTTTAACATTCTTCGTGTACTTCTCTCATGCCCGGTTTCTGAAGTGAAAGATATCTATTAGATAGGGCTATGTGCTCAATAAGCTATATATATATCTGGTAGATTGGGTTTCTGAACTCTTTGATAAACGTTATCTACGCGATAAGTTATCGAATCCATATCTTCAGAAAGTTGAGCAGATATCCATTAGATAAATATTGGCGCAAGCGCAGGGTGTTAAATTCATTCTGTGAATTCATCTAACTTAACCTCTAAAAAAGGTTGAATGAAGGCTATTGATTGATTTTGTTTCTATTTAATATTTTTGTATTAAGATGGAATATTCAGATTCATCTACATCGTCGGATGAAGAAATTTTAGATATAATTCGTCATATAGAGCGGCCAAGAAATCCGGCCGAGTAAATCAGTTCGAGAAATACAGAGACTTGGAATTTTTTTCATCCCGTCATACAAAGCATGTAACTGCTTAGTAGAACGATTGCCTGTTTGACAATTTGCATTAAAATTATATCTAATGCTGTCCCATGCTTTATTTTTCATTTTCACATTCGTGGAATCGATTTTTTGTTTTCTATAATGTGCTTAAATTGTTGAGTTATGTCAAATAGTAAATTTTTATCATACTCCGTAAAGTTTTTAGATCTTTTACTATCTTTGCTCTCCATTACTATTATTGTATATAGGTACGTTTTCTTTTAGATTTAGGAAAATATACTAAAAATACACCACACTCCACAACAAATAAAATAAATATGGTTAGGTCTTCTTCCCTTTTTTAGGTTTTGGCCTTAGAATACTCTATATTCAGCCACTTAGTTGCGTCGCCATCTGTGTGTAATGAATTTAAACAAGTTATCTATTCAATAGTTGTCAGTTCCACAATTTGGGCCACGCTAAAGTTCAGAAACCCATAATAATTTATTAGTTTGATAAATGTATCTATTTGATAGTTATCAATTGGATAACGTCATATGCTGAGAAACCGGGCATCAGACAAATTCAGAACAGTAGCATGTTTAACGACCGATTTTTTCGGACTAGCGATAATTGCATTTCTAACTTGGTTTTCGTTTAGTGCGTTGCAGGCAGACCTTAGCTTTCCACTTGACTGCTTGTCTAAAACGGATCCCCCTATCCTCCATTCATGAATCCAAACTGTAATGGTCCTCCGCTGCGGACACTGTTGGACATTAAATTGACGTCGAAAACACCTTAGAACGGCTATAATGGAATTAAATTCAATAAATTTCTCGACCCAAAAAACGCGATGTTCTGTTAACCAACACGGCATTTTGACAACTGTCAACAATTTTAAAAAAATCTCCGATGCCTACTTTTCCAAATAAAAATACCACCAAAGGGAACGAAACAAAATAGGTAATACTTTTTGCCGGACCCTGTATATATATATATATATATATATATATATATATATATATATATATATATATATATATATATATATATATATATATATATATATATATATATATATATATATATATATATACATATATATATATATATATATATATATATATATATATATATATATATATATATATATATATATATATATATATATATATATATAGTTTAATATCGGTTAGGTTACTTTTACTTGCCTATTATATTTTACATATAAAAACTTAAAAGTTTTGTGTTCAAAACTAACGTGTACCTCATTCAATTTAAAATCACAAACAATTTGTTATTTGAGGATAAAAATTCAACAGACAGGAAATCATTTACTAAATTCTAAATCTTGCGGGATTTGTAGAGTGATTGTCTCATTCATAAAATTGAATAGTCATTCTATAAAAAATTATTTTTGGAACAACAATGAAAATTCAAATATTTGTTAAATAATATGCAAATATTCATATCTGATGAATTTTATGATCTACAGTTTCATTAGCAAATTTGAATATGAAACAGGAAATTTTTTTATCATTAGAGACAAAACTTCTTCATCAAATAAAATTTGTTGTGAAAGTTGAAATTGATAGTGATTTCTTCATTCATGCAGCATTTAAGAGTTAGTGTAAAGTATTTAATCAATGACTTGTGAATTGAAGATAGAGATACTCAAAAATAAACATTATAATAAATTCAATAAATAATAAACTTACACTGATTAAATTAAATAAGTATTACGCTTTTTTGTTTAGTCCATTTGAACCACGTGATGTTTGTGGTTTTTTGTGTATATATATATATATATATATATATATATATATATATATATATATATATATATATATATATATATATGTATATATATATATATATATATATATATATATATATATATATATATATATATATATATATATATATATATATATATATATATTCATGGTTTTTAGGATGTGCCCACCTCTACAGCACCTCCAGCTTGAATTAGAACAATAAAATATCGTACTTTGAATGGGGAAGTATCTTTTGGTGATTTCAACTTTTGTTACAACCATCACCATTTTAATGAAGAGATTTTTCTCAGCTCCAGAGCCTTTCTACAGCTATGTGAGGAATTGAGAGTTTATGTGTAAAAAAGCGCTATAATTTTTTATTCTTCGTTGGGAAAAAATTGGGAACAAAACTTCTCTGATGACATCATATATATTTTATCGATATCCGTTGGAATTTTTAAAATCGGACCAGATCCCAACTTTTTGTAGTGAGAATTTAGCTTCACCTCGGGGTAAAAACGCTATATTTTTTTATTCTTCGTTGGGAAAAAGTGGTGATTCAAATTCCCTAATGAAATCATATGTGTTTTATCGATATCCGTTGGAATTTTTAAAATCGGGCCAGTTACCAACTTTTTGTCGTGAGACTATAACCCCTTTAGCTTCGCCTCGGGGTAAAAAGAACAAGAATGAGTAGAAAACACTACCATAGAGCTCTGCTACTTACACGTTTTTCATTTCTTTACTAAAAAATTGGAGGCAGTATTTCCATTTATATTCAATTGCTTAATCAAGGCAACAGATAAACCTTAAAATCCTATGTATGGCGTATTTTACTAGAAATAAGTGTTATGGTGAAATAAAGGTTTCCTCTAATATTTTCATTGTAATAAAGTATGACGTAGTAAATTTTCTGAGAATTTATTATTTATAAATTCATGGATATGCAGAACAAATATGTAACAAAGTATATGAAAAACTAATTTGTAATTGATATTTGAAGAACTATTTAGTTCAGTTGGATTTATGTGATTTATAATTCCATGGAGTCGGAAGGTCTCCTTCATTGTATGGCATAATATCGGGATAACCAGCTTTTGGTAATACATGTCGATTTATACTTCTGATGGTAGAAAGTCTGCTTCGTGTCAGTTCTTCTTTCATTTCAGGTGTAACAAGTTTTTTCGGTTCCCCATTAGCCAGCTCATTGAATCTCGATTGATATTTAGAAAATGATTTAAGATTAATGACATTTTCTCTTTTTGTACATTCAGTCCAATATCTCTGTTGGGTGAGGGGAATACCTCGCTCGTTAATGCTCATAATTTTATTCTGTTTCCGCCAAAACAAAATGACATAAATAAATTCTGTCACATTTTGAAATTCATATTTTCATGCGTTATATGAAGTGAGCACTAAATGTAGCATATTTTGTACGAGAATTAAAGTGCATTCGAGTTCAAATAGCTATTTCCTGCGAATTTCATACTATACTTTTTCTACGACTACTTTATGCCCCATTTAAAGTGAGGAATAAATAAGTACGAATTGAAGAGGACATAACTATATATATAACTTTTGTTACTAATTAAACTTCATCGGGAGCTTCTTTTAAAAAAATTTCGACATCAGTTGTTCTTAGTATTGAATACCATGTTAGTATAGAGTGGAAATTTTCATTTTCTTCGCCAATTCGGCAAATTAAGCGTTCGGAAAGGAATTTGCTTCTCCACCGACCTTCCAATACAAGAAGAGAACGTAAGCTCTTGATAGAGCTTTTTTGAAGCTCAGGTAACAAATCTTATGTTGTTACCTGAGCAGCATATCATGCTTGGAGGTGGCACTTCACTTTCCATCATATTAAAATTATTCAAATTTAAAAATTTTTTCTTCAAACGTCATATAAGTGATAACTTTTGTGACGTTCCTCAATGACATTAAGTGTGATTCATATGACTAGGAGTATAAGTACTTATACTCCTAAGCGTATAAACACATTATAGTACTATGAATTTATTCACAATGGTATTTATTATTTATTCGTAATATTTATAGTAAAAGTACAATTATGAAGATTTGCATCATTTAAGAATCCTCCACTTCTTGCAATATCAGTACTATTCATAACAACTTTTCTAGAGTGAACGGCATTTACAAATCCATTACTTGTATCGGGTTCATTAAATGAAGATTATTCGAGATTTTCCGCGGAGCTAGGTTGAAGAATTCTCTTAGCAATTTTGGTTTTACTTTGCACAGAGTCTTCGATGTACCCTTCGGCAACTGCATCAGATTTCCAACCCCCATGCCTTTTCAGCGTAGTGATATCCACCCCACTATCAACAAGCATTGTTGCGGAAGTTCTTCTTAAGCAATGCCCTGTATATTCTTTCCAATTTGGAATCTTCAGATACAATGCCACGTCTTTTGCTACACTACCAATTTTATGGATACCCATAACAGCTTTAAAACATTTCCCATTTTGATATTTCAAAAAAAAACGTCGTTCCCTAAAATCGGCATGGCGCAAATTAACGTACTTTCTATATTTGCTCAGATATTCATCACCCAGGACGTTGAAGGTTCTACTCTTATTAGTTTTAGTGTTGGGAATGTTTATTAGCAGCAAACAACCCATATCTTCAAGATCATCAACTGTCATATTCACTAGTTCATCGCAACGACATGCCCCAGATATTCCAAATATCAAAACTACCTAAAAAATTAAGTGTTGGTTAGCACAATGTGAAACAAACAAAATGTAATTTTATTACCTTCATCGCCAAATACTTTTCATCTGGGGCTTCAGAAAAAAATTTGCTGAACTGTTCCCTTGACAAGACTCTCGATTTCTTTGGGTTATAACCTTCTCCTTGCTTTTTTGAAAATGCACTCAAATTGTTGTATTTTTCAATGTTCACATTATGCTTCAAATTCAACACAGACCTTATCATTGAATAATGAGCCCACAAACTAGAACTCTTCATTTTCAGTGCCATTTCGGTAAAATATGCCAACAAAACGTTCTCAGAGTATTGCACTACTTTTTTTCCATTGCACCATTTGTTGAACTTAACAAACGCAGCTTCATATACTGCAGCAGATTTCGTCGGCAGTAAGTTTTGTATAGCTATTCTAGCTGCCTCTACCACCTCGGAAGGATCATTACACATTTCTAAACTCATTTTCTTCACCGAATTTGAAATATTTGTTTTAATGGATGTCAAACAAGTACGTATCCATGACAACGATACGAAAAAGGCAATATACAGTGAAATAAGTTAAAGTTTCAATCTTGTTATCTTTATTAAAAAATTCGTTTCCTTTTATTGTTTTATTTCGAATGAAATTATGCACGTTTGAAGAAAAAATAGTATATGATATTCGGAGAATAAGATACTTTATGTGCTTCGCATGGATTGTCTGACTCACTACGTTCGTCAGACAAACTTTCCACGCTCAGCACATAAAGTATCACTTATTCTCCTAATATCATAATATACTATTAATGCGTGATATCTGTCTGTTATTATAATGACAATTATATTTCAATTTGTTCTAAATAACATTCCCCAACGATCGAAATCATAGAGATCTTGGAAAAGAACACGAAATGATTCATATTGCACGCGTTGCTATGCACATTTTCTAGTCCAAGATCCCAGAGCCGCGAGACGTTCCTTATTTTCTCAGCAATAATATGTATGGGATGAAGTAGTGTTCTTATGTACTTTCAGTGTATGGATACCTGCTACCTTGTGCTGACGGCCAATTTCCAGGTATCAGGTGCTAAAGATGGAAAAAAACTCAACTTACTTTTCTTATTTTCTTAGTCCTGATTTTTATATAAGATACTCAGTGAACTATTTCAATACCTTCTGCAGCCGGACCGATCGTATGGGCCAAACATTCCACCAGACACAAATAAAGTGTCCCTATGAGTATGACAGTATGAGCGAAATGTCATGACAGTAAGTATAGAAGAGAGATCGACGCGCATAGATAATCACTATCGCGCTTAAGGGCGGCCGCACATTTACTACAATCGGATCCGATTGTCTGAAACGATTTCAAATCGGACCACAAGCGCACACTGCCGACAAAATACGTCCGATTTTATTTGAATGTCACAGGCAGGGATATTTTTCGACCGTGGTAATCAAATTTTCAGTATCGCACATGGTTTGACAATTCCTTTTTCTATACTCCCTGTCAAAAACTGACAGAAATAATCGTATGTTTGCGGTAGACTATGCAAAAACAATGTACGGCTTGCCTTCCGGTAGTCGGATCAGACTTTTTATCGGTCCGATTGGTAGGACGCACTGCTCGTGCATTCGAGTCGGACGTCCGATCCGATATCGGATCGTAGGTGTGCGATATGATCGTATAAAAGTATAGAAATTTGAGCGTCAGATGCCCTGATCCGACAATCGCTTCAGACAATCGGAACCGATTGTAGGAAATGTGCGGCCGGCCTAAATAGGCATTATCATGACATTTCGTTCATACTGTCATACTCATAGGGACACTTTATTTGTGTCTGGTGGGACGTTCGGCCCATACGATCGGTCTCGATGCTTGCATAAGGCCGGCCGCACATTTCCTACAATCGGTTCCGATTGTCTGAAACGATTGTCGGATCAGGGCATCTGACGCTCAAATTTCTATAAATTTTATACGATCATATCGCACACCTACGATCCGATATCGGATCGGACGTCCGACTCGGATGCACGAGCAGTGCGTCCTACCAATCGGACCGATAAAAAGTCTGATCCGACTACCGGAAGGCAAACCGTGCGTTGTTTTTGCATAGTCTACCGCAAACATACGATTATTTCTGTCAGTTTTTGACGGGGAGTATAGAAAAAAGAATTGTCAAACCATGTGCGATACTGAAAATTTGATTACCACGGTCGAAAAATATCCCTGCTTGTGACATTCAAATAAAATCGGACGTATTTTGTCGGCAGTGTGCGCTAGTGGTCCAATTTGAAATCGTTTCAAACAATCGGATCCGATTGTAGTAAATGTGCGGCCGCCCTAAGGCATTGAAATAGTTCCCTGAGTATCATATATGAAAATCAAGACTGAGAAAATAAGAAAAATTAGTTGAGTTTTTTTCGATCTTTAGTACCTGATACCTAGGAATTGGCCGTCGGCACAAGGTAGCAGGTATCCATACACTGAAAGTACATAAGAACACTACTTCATCTCATACATATTATTGCTGAGAAAATAAGTATCGTCTGACGGCTCTGGGATCTTGTTCTACTAAGGATCGCTCGCAATAAGTATGAAATGTTGCCTTAAATATGTATATTTTAAGTTCCAAAAATTGAATCAAAATGATGATTTATCATTGCAATCCTAGAAAAAATGAATTGTTTTTGTTTTACATTGAAGATCTAATGTGAACCAGCCCTCAATTTATATCAACATTTAGAGCCTTATGAAATTATCAAGCATTGTCTTTAGTTATGTATTTAAGAGAGCTTCAGAAATAACTAACACATTTGTCTCAATTCTTCAACATATAATAATTCATCATATAATATATATCATACAAACATTGTATCTACATGTACACTGATCTAATGGAACACTTAACATCTGGTAATTAAATTGAGAACACAGTTCATTTATTGGTTCAACGTTTATTAATAATGATATTGATTATAATTATTGCCGTACCGTTATATTTGTCAGAAGTAAATATCGAGCAGAAAGCATTGAATGAAATTTTTTGAACTTTTCATGCTTGGCAGAACTCTATAATTGAATATGTTTAGATAGAAATGAGTAAGTTCAATAATGAAATATTGAACAATATAGTTAGTTAGTATGACAGGTTAATGACAATAATTATTATTTCGAAAAATATTTGACTTGTCAATCTAAACCTTTACAACTATGATTGATCTATTGTTACTTATGAGTGAGTGGATGATACTAACACGAACTTTTTAAAATTAGAAATACTCGAGAGATTTGTTCCAAAAATATCGAAATGACAATTGAGTTTTTGAAAAAAAAATTATCAAATTTTTGATGTATTTTGAAAAACTCTGCATCTTTTGTTCAATTTCTGATTGGGTTACGGTTTTATTGAATGTGTCAATCAAATCAAGTGTTTTAATTACCAGTATTATGGATAGTTACTCCCAAAACATTCTGGTATTGTATATTGATACAGATGCGTTCATCGTTCAACACTCTTACGAAAGTTAAACAAAAATATTGTACTGATTGCGTTGTAAAATGACGCGACCCTGTTTATTCATTCTCATATTTCCCAATCTATTTATTACAAGAATTTACAAGCAATTCATGCTAATAATATAATTACATAGTTAACCTGCAGTAGATTACGTACTGTCAGTTCAAACTGTCACAAAGTGCGTGTCTCAAAAGGTCAATCCAGTAGGTGTACCACGAAATCGAAAGAAAACCGGACGCACGCTTTGCACCGTGACACATCCGGTCTAATATTGGGTAAAATGAAAATACCTAAACGATAATCTGTTCGAATTTCAAGGTCTCGTCTAAAACTGGGGACACTAATTTGGAAATAATGGGAACCATTAAAAAGATATTGAACACCTTGCGTAACATTATATTGAAATTAGCTACGCAATTTTTCTACCAAAAACGCTGGAGAGATATTTCGTTTGTTAATGTACGTCTTAGGATAAATTTCAGAGCCAACATTTCTTAATGTTAAATTCCAAAAAAAAAGGTTTTACTGAGAATAATATAGTGCTGTACTTGAACGAAAGTCTGCAGTGAGGTACGGGAAAGCTCTTTAAACTCGTTCCATGCCTTCTGGTTCACGTAATTTGAGATTTATCGAAAGCTTTTGATATTCTTGATCACCAATTGCTTTTATTCTTTCTTGAAGCGTATGGGATTAGAGATAGATAGCTAGATTTAATTTACAGGTAGGTACCTCACAAATCGTAAACAGAGAGTAGTGTTGATGAGAGGCGGTATTTCATATGTATCTGTGGACCAATTGCTCACGAAGGGGCCACCACAGGGTAGTATCCTGGAGCCAATTTTGTTTCTAGTCTTCATAAATTCAACTGGATTTAATTTCCAGTTACCTCAACAATCGTAAACAGAGAGTAGTGTTGTTGAGAGGCGGTGTTTCATATGTGTCTGTGGACCGAGTGCTCACGAAGGGGTTACCACAGGGTAGTATCCTGGAGTCAATTTAGTTTCTAGTCTTGATGAATTCAACTGGATTTCATTTCCAGCTATATCACTTATCGTAAACAGGCAGTAGTGTTGTTGAGAGGCAGTGTTTCATATGTGTCTGTGGACCGAGTGCTCACGAAGGGGGTACCACAGGGTAGTATCCTGGGGTAACTTTTGTTTTAAGTCTTCATAAATTCAGCTGGATTTAATTTCCAGCTAATTCACAAATCGTAAACAGAGAGTAGTGTTGTTGAGAGGTGTTGTTTCATATGGAGGTTATATGGAGCTGAGAAACCGTTTCTTTTATGGATTTTCACAACTAGGAACCCCCTTCAAATTTAGTTAAAAGGTTGAAAATTTATGAGCGAATTAATTTGATTGTATGGTAGTGCTTTTTGGCGTTATAGAATGTTTTCTTCCGTGTGCCGATATTTTGATGTCGAGGTTTCTGGTATTCGTGGTTTCGGAAGTTATGTGCAACTTCACAACTCTTGCACATTTAATTGAAAGGTTAAATTTGGGTGCTTGGACTTGTCCATATCAGGGAAAAATCCATTCGGAGTTTCAATGTTTTTCTTGTACTGTCGTCATTTTTATGTAGATATTTCATGTTTTTTCATTTATCGATGTAAAGAATGTGCTTTTTGATTGTTTCAACTATAGTTCTTTCATTTGAATGTAGATAATTCATTTTTTTTTTCGTGGAGGTTCTTCCCAACTCTACAGGTCCTACAAATTGACTTAGGAGGTTGCGAATTTATTAGCGAAAAAAACAAAAATGGAGGAAAAAGACGACCTTAGTGAGGGAGCTTTGCTGCTCACGCGTGTAGCACTATTCATACATGATATATTTATAAGATTAAGTAACAATGGCAAATAGTTGAAATTCTAGCTAATAGTATCTAATTGTAAGCAATATAATGGTATGAAGAGAATACCTACTGTTTGTCACATCAAGAGTGAAGATGATTATAAATATTAATTATTTTAAAAGCAAGAAATATTTCTATAAATTTTATGCGCAGAGATTATTTCTCACTCTTTCAAAGCTCTGTTCTGCCTGGAATTTAATCCTCACAAGAAGCTGAAACGTTCATATAATACAAAAAGGGATGTCGCAATGAATTTTAATTTGAGAGTAGGGTTTGCCCTGTCTTTTTTCTCATGATAGGATTCAGAAAAAAGGTATTTTCATTATGAAATAATTGAATTTTTTTCAATGTACCTACTATTTGATACTCACTGAATCAAGGGAATATGGAAAATAATTTAAAGATTCAATCTTTGATAGAGCACGTTTATTCATTTCATATAAATATATCATTTCATATTATTTAAATGAGTGTTATCTGATAGTGAAACCCTCATTGAATCCACCATACAAAAAATTATTCCTTGTATATTTCCAATCTATTCTCTCAAATATATTTCTTCAGGTTTTTCTTTTTATTTGTTGTTGAATTCACATAAAATCCATACATAAAATAAAAATTTATATTTTGGATTGATTGGGCCGATACTTGGTGTAAATTAATAAACATATTAAAACAATGGTTAATAATAACAATTTACACATTTATTTAAAGAAATAACGTGTGACGCACGTTTCGGTGGAACTTCACCTTCTTCAGATGCTAATGGCAAACTAACTATGTTTCTCTGTTATATTGAAAACAAGAAATAAAGAGATGATAAATTGTGTAGAAGAGGTAAATAGAAATACGGTTAGAAATAGTTATTAAAATAAACGTGCATTATGCGTTATTTCTTTTAATAAATGTGTAAATTGTTATTATTAACCATTGTTTTAATATGAAAATTTATACTATTTCAATAATATAATTGCCAGTTCGATTTTATAAAAATTGGACATTTTAAGATCATATTCATGTCTGCAAAATAGAGTGATGGGAATAGTTTTTTGCCATGACCAACAATTTAGATAATTCTGTAATATCAATAATAAATGTCTTAAACTTGATACCTGGTGGTGCATTTAAAACAGCCCGCCTAGAATAATTCGATGAGGGTATATTTTGATCATGAAATCATTCTTTTAAACAGGTTGGCAACCTCGTCAAGAATTTTGACACGGAGATCAAGTGGCCCATAATTTTGAAGGAATTTCAATTCTATTTACGAACATTCCAAAAGTTTTGTTTTGTATTGAAATGAATGTACAAAACCGTTTGAAGGTGTAGGTAAAGTAATACGATAGAAACTAAATTTAATTAATTATATGTTCAAATTGCGAGCCATTTACATCCCAACAGTAATAAATTCTTTTGTGAATATATATGGTATGGAAATAAAATTGTTCGTCTATTTTTTTACCCTATTCTTCGATGGGTGAATCAATGCTTCAAGATGTTATCTATCCCTTCGTCTGTAAATTTTAAAAAAGCATGATCAGATTCACGAGAATGATATATTCCATTGAATGGCCCCCTAGATCGCCTGATACAACACCATTAGACTTTGGAATATTTTATTCATTACTTTTTCAGAAGATTTTCGCTAGCGAATATAGGCAGCATGTAGTGAAATAACACACAAAATGCTACAAAGTAATGCGGAAAATGTTGATTAAAGATTTTATTACAGTTTGAAAGTGAATTGATTGGAAGAACACCAACTATATTTTTTGAAAACTGAAACGGATTCAACGTTTTCAAATCATTGCCGTGAAAACCACCACCCATTTCCACAAATAGATAACTTCCAAATTATGCAAAAATTACCCAAAGGAACCAAACTAACTTACTTAAAATCATTAGAAATTTTTAAACTCAATCATAATCATAATCATGCAAAAGATATCTTGCTGAACGACCAGACTGACTTGATATATTCTCCTATATTTAGTGTATTCAAACAATAATGATTTTTCTAATAACATTTTATTGTACCAATTTGGGAAATCCACTGCGATTAGCCCTTCTTGAAATATGTTCCTCTTGTCTATTTAGGTAGGGGAGGTGGGGGCACCTTTGAACAAGGGGTACTATTGAACAGATTTCAAATTTACCGCTCTATGCTCGCTGTTATTTTGAGACCATGTAGTAATGAAGGTTATAGCTGCAGCAAGTAGTGTCTAACGTTTTAGGGCTTTATAGTTATTTGAAATGTAAGTACTACAAAAACTTTATTTTACTCTGATTGGTTGTAATATTATACATGAACATATAGTGTGATATTGAGAATATGCTAAATATAATCAGAATTTCACCATTGAGTCTTAAATGTGTAAGGTTAGGGAAGTATTACTTGATATTTCATATTCATCTGTGGTTGCAGGGTTGCCAATAAATCGCGCATAATAAAAATGTGTTTGCATGGGGTACCTTTGAACATCCGTAAGGGGCACAGATGAACAGTGTTCAAAGGTGCCCCAGCCACAATAAGTTAATTATGTTAATAAGTTATTTGATTGGAGAATGATTTTGAAACTTCTCTTTTAGCGAAAATGGTGAGAACTTACAAGAAAAAAAGATTAGAAGAGGTTTTCAATGAAGAGGATATGGCCAAAGCGGTATCCGCGGTACAAAACAATACAATGTCATTAAGAAAAGCTGCGGCAGTTTACGGAGTTAAACATACTGCTTTGTTTTATCGATTAAGGAAGCAGCCTAAGGCAGAAGTTTATTCATCAAAACACACATTTCGGCAAGTGTTTGACCAAGAACAGGAGCAGATGTTGGTGAACTATGTTTTGACAGCTTCAAAACTTCAGTATGGTCTTTCATGTAAAGATTTAAGAATCCTAGCATTTGACTATGCAAATGCACTTAAATGTAAATATCCAGCAAGTTGGGACGTTAATAAGACGGCAGGAGTGGACTGGCTCCAATGTTTTATGAAGCGACATGCAAATCTGAGTTTAAGAAAGCCAGAAAATACGAGTCTGGCACGGGTGACTGGATTTAATCTAAAAGCCGTAACCGAATTTCAAGAAAATCTGTTACGTGCTTATAACAAATGTAATTTTGGACCCAACAGAATCTTTAACCTAGATGAGACAGGTATCTCGACAGTCGTGGATGCACCAAACATAATAGCTCAGAAGGGTGTCAAGCAAGTTGGGCAGGTTACATCGGCAGAGAGGGGCGCACTCGTGACCATGTGTGCTATCGTGAGTGCTGATGGGAACAGTTTGCCACCAGTTTTTATATTCCCACGAGCTAGATATCACGACAGTTTTCTTGCTGGTGCTCCTGCTGGGAGTATTGGATTAGTGAATAATCCACCCAGTGGTTGGATGACAAAAGTTCTCTTTTTAAAAGTTTTGGAACATATCAAAAAGTTTACAAAATGTAACCTCGATGATAAAATTTTAATTGTGATGGATAACCACGAATCTCACTGTTCATTAGATGCCATAATATTTGCCAAAGAGAATGGGATCGATCTTGTCACCATACCGCCGCATTGCACCCATCGCCTGCAGCCCTTAGACGTCTCAATAATGGGTCCATTTAAGGCTGCGTTAAGGGTTGCTCAACACGACTGGCTGATATCTCATGCAGGCAAAGCCATTACTATTCACGATTTAGCTGGGCTGTCAAACATTGCAATTCAGACATCGTTTACTCCCAAAAATATTATTTCAGGTTTTCAGAAGACAGGCATGTGGCCTTTCGATAGAAATGTATTCTCTGAGAGTGACTTCATTGCTGCAAGAATACCTACAACTAGTAATATTGAAACCGATGGATCTTTAAGACACAGTCCGCTGACCGAAATAACAGAACCTGTTGCATCAACATCGGCATCACCATCAGCAAATGAGTCAGTCGTGCTGTCTCCAGAAGTTCTCAGACCTCTACCGAATGTATCTTTGACGACCAAAAAGCGACGTCAAGGTCGCAAACCGAAGAAATCTTTATTCCTGACACATACGCCTATTAAGGACGAGATCGAAGCTGAAGCTATTGCCCGTGAAGCTAAAAAAAGAGCGAAGGCTGTACTAGCTAAAAAACCTAAGGTAAAAAGGACTCTATGTGCTGACACCGACTCCTCATCTTGTGATGACACAATGTCCATACATGATGAATCAGATGATGGTGATGATTACGGTGACCATCACCAGTCAGACTCGACAGAAGAAGACCAAGACTTGCCATCAGATGGATTCGAAGTGGATGATTTTGTCATTGTGAAGTTCTCTACGAAGAAAACTATTGTTCACTATGCTGGTTTAATAACTGATAAATATGAGGATGAATATAAGATCAAATATTTACGAAAGAAAGGTAACAAGTTTTATTTTCCAACGATTGAAGATACTAGTATGGTGGCATCTACAGATCTTATTAAGAAGCTGTCTGTTCTCATTCAAAATGGTACTGAAAGGATGTCGGGTTCGATGGAATTTCATGTAGATTTGAATAAATATAACTTTAGATAATGTTTTCCCAATAAACTTCTGAAATAACGTCACTGTTCAATTGTACCCCAGTCCCTGTTCAAATGTACCCCATGGATGGGGCAGCTTTGAACAATACGCACTGACACAATAAATTGGCTGACAAATTCAAAATATTAAAGGTATGCAGAAATTTTCACTGGGCATGGAAATTAGACACATTGTGTTATTGTAAAATACCTAAGTCATTTTGTTTAAGTGCGTGTAACATTTGCAGTAACTTAAAACATATAAATATGTTCTAAAGTGCCCCCACCTCCCCTACCTGCAATTATTCTTTACCACCCGTAAGCGCAAATCTATAATTATGTATTCAGTTCTTAACTCAATTCAAAAGTATTTTTGTGATTATATAACTCATGTATGAATAAGCCAATAGAATCCGTGAATTTTGCATAACGACGTAGTATAGATAAGTGAATATACCCAGAGCCGGATTTAAATTTGTGCCGCCCTGGGGCACTGAAGAAAATGCCGCCCTATGACTTAAATTTTATTTTAATAGTTTTGATATTTATTTTTTTAGAATTAGAATAACTAATTGATTGCAGGAGATTTATTATGTATTATATAGCATTTATTATACATTATGTTTTATTTATATTTATTCTTTATTTACTCATATATTATATATTATTTATTATATACTATAGTAATATAAAAAAATATTTGCATTTTTCTTAGAATTATAAGTTTTGCACTAAGAACGACTTATATTAGTATTGCATAATTTTTTTCACAGGCAAACTCGCCTAACTTTTTGAATTGCAAACTGGTCGATTAAATCTTCACAATCTAAACGTTGAAGCACATCTGATTCTATGCATAGAATAGCTAAGCTATTGAGTCTATTTGCACCCATTGTAGAACGTAAGTAATTTTTAACTCGTTTTAAACAAGAAAACGATCGTTCTGCGCTACAGTTTGTTACGGCTAAAGTTATAAATATTCGATAAGCGATTTCTACGTTTGGAAACTCAGTGTAAAGGTCGTTTGAATGCAGAAGTTTCAGAAGATCAGAAGGTGAATTTTTTTCCATCTTTTTTTCGGTGCAATGAGCATGGAAGTGCACAAATTCGTCTTCTAGTGAGGACTCAAGATCTGAACAATATATTTCTCTTAAACGTTTAGCTCGTTTACGAATTTCCCTATTATCTAAATCACCAAATTCAATGATAACCGAGAATTTTTCTTGAATCTTTTCATATGCTGTACATCTTTTACGCCTACCTAGTTACATTTGTATATTGTATACTGACTGTAGGTGGCAGCATGTGTAGTCGACAGTTGATTCAAAAATATAAAATTGTTCTTTTTAATTAAAATTAATTAGTGTTATTGGATAATTCTCCAATTTTAGAAAAATTCATTAATCAATAAAAGTTTCTGTTATCAAAAAGACATACATAATTTGAAAATATTTTTAATTCTTCAAAAAAACTACATAAATTTATCAATTCCAGAAAATAAAAATATCAACTTTAATTTTTTCAAACCTTTATGGAAATAAATTAATTGAACTATTTGAATAGTTTTTACTTAAATTTCCTATATTATAATATACAAACTTTTAATGTGATACATAATACTTGAATTATATTTCTTGAAAGATAAAATGTTGATTTAAAAGAATTAGTTAATTATATATTGTAAAGAAAATTTTTTCTCACTTTCCAAATTTTGCCGCCCTAGAAAATTTGCCGCCCTGGGCACTAGCCCCGACTGCCCCTAGTATAAATCCACCACTGAATATACCCTTGACGACGTGATATAATCGTACCACTCGAGCAATCGAAAATAATCGATTATACCGACCTCGTCACTCGGCGTATTTTTTTAAAACATGTTTCCCAAAATACGTCTCGTGACTCGGTAGTATAATCGATTATTTTCGATGCTCTTGTGATATTATTACTGCTAATAAAAGTAGTAAATTCAAGTTTTGTTTCTGTTCATTTTCCAGATAAAACCCTACCATCAAAAATATTTCAGGTATCGACTCTTTAAAATTCGCTACCTGGTATATTCTATATAATTGTGGAGACATTGACTTATCCATGCGATTAAAAAAAACTGTTCAACAAATGTATATATTCGCTATGAATTCACAATAATATTTGCACGAATAACGGCCAGTGAAGTCATCGACTGCTTTAATAGGATAGTTTCAAGTTCTGAAGATTCCATGTCATTTTATGGTTATTATAAATGCTAATTATACGAACATGGCCAACAACTTTTCGAATTTCGTTGAGGTTCCCAAAGAGGCGTTTTTCCCGAAATATCTTTTATTATTGATTTTGTTTTTGTTATTTTCCAACTACTTAATAAGCGGGTCCGGCAGGAAATGAATAGTTGCACGATATTCAACGAGAACATCTTTATGTTATTAATTTTTGAACTTTTTTTATAAGTTTTTTTTTACGAAACCATAATTATTTTGACTTTTTTCAAGTAGGATGTTCCATGAATTTCAAACTATTGTTAAGCTAGTTCTCCGAGGATTCTCATCATTCATTGCAAATTTCGATTTTGAACATGAATTTCCATAAAAATGAGACGGTTAGGAATTAACGTTAAATTAGGTACCGCTTGAATCATGCAAGAAAGACAATGAATTCCGCGATTAAAAATTTATCATAGTAATTATCAATCTCAAATTATTCAAATTTTGGTTGACATTTTTCAGAAAAGTCTAAAATTTTCCCGGGAAACGTAGTCAAATTTAGGAATTGCTAGCAAATCGCTATGAAATGTATCACAATCTCTAATATATGTCAAGAAATAGCGCAACACGGCAAAAATCAATCGTAGCAAGCTCAAAATTTCAGAACTTTATTCATTCAACGTTTTTTGAAAAAATTCTTTATTTGCCCAAGAAAATCGGCCAAAGCATACAATTTGCAATTATAGACAAAGACCTCATTGCAGTTGAGTAAGCAAAATCTTCTGAACATGTTTTTTTAAAAGTTATTGGCCTGGAAATTTTGAGTGAAGGCCTTGAAGACCAATACTTATATGAACTTTCCACCTTATGAATAACTGAGGAATCGTCCTGTAGAAAATCGGAATATGAATAACACCCTGTATATCGATAGCATCTTCATTCTATGGTGTCTTACGACACTACTCGTATTTTCATCTTTCCAGGATACCCATTTTTTCGTTTCATGACTTTTTATGATGCTTGGTACCAAAAACTCAATTTCATATATATATATATATATATATATATATATATATATATATATATATATATATATATATATATATATATATATATATATAAGTAAATAGGTTATATTTTAGATGGGATTGTTTTTGATTCGAATTGGTTGGGGGGTTGACCCCCCGGGGGAAAAAATAAATCATGTTTACACGATAAAGGTCGCAATTTTGAAGTAATAGGGTTGAAAGCTTGTAAGTAGGTATTTTCGGGGACACACGAATTGCGGTCAAAATTTGAAGCAGGTAGAAGGGTACTTAGGTGGTTGTTTGGAGACACACGAATTGCGGTCAAAATTTGAATCAGGTAGAAGGGTACTTAGGTGGTTGTTTTCGTCGACTGAATTGCTTGGATGGTTAATCTTTTTATCTTAAATCTCTATACATATCATGTATTAGGCGGTTAACCAGAAATATGGTAATAATTAGCCTAACGATGTTGTTGACAAAAATTCAAAGAAAAGTAAAATGATAATCTGTCTCAAAGGGAAGGGGTGACGTATAAATTTAAGGTAAAGTACAAATTTGTCGATTATTTAGTGGAAACTTACATCGATGAAGATTCGAAATTTCCTCCCGTCATTTGGGCGGAATGTACCGGAAGCATTTACCGGACAACAAACGCTTGCGAATCTTTTCATTCAAAGTTTAGCAGAACCTGCAGCTCTCCGCACCCCAACATCAATCTTTTTATAGAAACGTTAAAAAGCATTCAAACAGATACTTATATTAAAATAAATTCTGTTATTGATAATAAAACGAGATTTGTGCGAAAAAATGTATGAGATAAACAAGAGTTCATTAACAACAAAATTGGTCAGTACAATAAAAAAGATATTAGTAGGTATAATTTTGTAAAATGTGTTAGTTATAAGTTTAGTGAAGTAGTTTTATGATGTATATGCATGTAGATGTAGTCTGTAGTATTGTATAATTTCTATGTTTTGTATATTATATATATCTTTATAAAAATTAGAACTTTTACTTTCAATTTACCCTCTTGCCCCTAAATGAGTTTCTGACCGCAGTTCGGTTGGAGATTAGGACTCCTCAGGTAGGCACAAAAATTTTGACCACAATTCAGTCACTCTCGCAAAATCGACCGCAATTCGTGTGCACCGGTATTTTCGAAAGATATCTTGGATGGGATTGGTTTTGGTTCGAATTGGTTGACCCCCTAGGGGAAGAAATAAATTTTGTTTACATGATAAAGGTCGTAATTTCGGAGCAATAGGATTGAAAGTTTGTGAGTAGATAGTTTCGTATGATATATTGGGTGGGATTGGTTTTGGTACGAATTGCTTGAGGAGTTGACCCCCCAGGGGAGGAAATAAATCTTGTTCGCACGATAGAAGGCGTAATTTTGTGACCATATGGTTGAAACTTTGTTGGTAGGTAGTTTCGTATGATATCTTGGATGGTATTTATTTCGATATAAATTGGTTGGGGGGTAGACCCCTCCGAAGAAGAAATAAATATTGTTTACACAATATGTGGCGCAATTTTGTTTGGATTTGGATCAAAAATCATAATTGAATTAATAGATATTTCGAAGTGGATACGTTATGAAAATCTGCTTTTCTAATGCAGCTCGCTGTGATTGAGTTTTTTTCCGATTGAAATCAATGGAGAAGAACTATCAATTTCAGTTGTTCCTATAATTACACCGACTGTCCTTCGACGAGGATAACTTCAAAAAATCATCCGAAATGACTCACTTCCACTATTCATTTCCAATTTTTTCATTTCTCATTCCGACCGTGTCAAAACGTGTGTTGTTTGGCTGGAGTGAATAATCCCTCGATATTTTGTAGATTGTTCCCCCGTATCGCGTCATGGTGCAAGATTTTCGATGATGCCCCATCCTCTGATCCCGGCGATACGGTGTATAATTCACGCACAAAGCTGACGGTCACATCCACAATATTTAATATTATATGTGATCCAGCTCTTTTATTTTTACCATAAACTAGATGGTCTTCCTACCATCAACGTGTGGCCGCTGTTGATCAGTCTACCTTCAACTTCTGTGGGTGTAGTGCGGATTCCACTTTCATTGATCTCAGGGTTGATCACCCGAAGTGTTCAATATGTGTTGGTATTCGGTGAGTCTTTTTTTTTATTAGGTATATTGAAATTATTTATTGTAAATCATTCGACTCAGTGTCCTCCATGATAAATCAAACTGTATTGGAAATTGTGAGATTTATGACAAGGTAATAATAAAATGGTACCTTTATAAAATATATATATATATATATATATATATATATATATATATATATATATATATATATATATATATATATATATATATATATATATATATAAGAAAGAGGAAGTCTTTGCTGACCAGTTAGGATAAAGCTAGGAGAAAACTCGTTGGGTACGCAGCATGCAGGAAGTATACTGTTATAACACTTTTTCCAATATTTCGACAATGTTTATTGTCATCATCAGAGAATGCTACAATATTATTACAAAGTGAAACTAGGACAAATAGTGGAAAAAACAACAATTAACTTACAGTGTCCATGAGATTGTATGCAAAGATCTTAAAACAAATTTAATCTTGACGTTAACAACAAAAGTGCACATGTTCAGAACAAAGTCAGTGAGAGTAACTTATGAATGCCATCATCACCAAATTTGAACAATTAAAGGCAGAAACAAACAGTCACATTAAAATTCAAATTATTGTAAAATTAATTTTTCAAACACTACATCATACCGGTATGTTATATAGTATATATTTATATATATATATATATATATATATATATATATATATATATATATATATATATATATATATATATATATATATATAATACATTATATACATTATATACAGAGTGTCCCAAAACTGTTGGGACACAGAGCTACCACGTGTATTAGAGGTCAAAATAAGTCGATCGGACTAAAGTTACTTATATTCCAAAATGCCGCTTGTCCGTAAGAAGAGTTGACAGTTCTATATAAAAAAATTGGATGAAAAATTTGAATGAAATTTGACAAAAGTGCAGTTTAAAAATTATTCTCCTATCAGTAATCAAATAAACCCAAACAAAACTGTTGCAGGGGTAAAACCACCCTCATCTCCTGATATTTTTTTCAGAACTTTGTTTGATGTGGTAGTGCGGTTCTCAAATATTTTAAGCGAGTAGAATGATTAACTATCTTCCTTTTTTTTTAATGAAATTATAATAAAAAATTTTGTTGGCAATGGAAACAAACGCAAAACGCATTTTTACAAAAAATGTTTAATACGATGGCTAGTTTAATTAACGCAAAGGTCATTCGACATTAAAAATTGAAATGCACCCTTCGTAAAGTGTGTTTTTTTATTTCAACTTTCAACTCTTCTCAAGGACAACCGGTACTTCTCGGTATATAAATGAATTGGGCCCAATCAACTTATTTTGACCTCTACTGTACGTGGTAGCTCTGTCCCAACAATTTTGGGATACCCTATATATATATATATATATATATATATATATATATATATATATATATATATATATATATATATATATATATATATATATATATATATATATATTTATTATTTTAATTATTTTTAATTATTTCTGGATATAGCCTATATTATTATTAAAAATATTACATAATATTATAATTTGTAAGTTGGAAGTCTCCTCACTCCTGACTTATTTTGAAATATAAGTTTGACTTTTGCTAATATAACTTGACCTCTGTTATTTGCGAATTTATGCCACATGTTCGTAGTCAAAGTTGATGTCAATATCACAGTCTGAAATCTGTATTCAAATTTATCAATTGTTTACAACTAGAGCGTGTTATTTTTGCCGAATATTGTTGATCTGAGGTTACCATAAATTGCCGAGAATTTTGCGAAATTGTTTCAACACAAGATGGTTCACACCAGATTTCTTACTAGATCTTTCAAATTTTTACCTTTGGACAGGAAATATTGAAATTTAACAGCTCAATGGTTATATAACTTTTACAACAAGCTATTCAGTATTTTTCATTGTCGGTAAATGTATGCTCGTTTCACATATTATCTTGTAATTAGTAATTCAAAAACACTGTAAGCATGTCATATTATTTTCGTTAACATATCCTTCAATCTGCACCAATGTCCAAATAAAATGACTAAATGAGATCTGCAATATGTTGACATCGGCCTATATTGACTATTGTTTCGTTATATATATATATATATATATATATACATATATATATATATATATATATATATATATATATATATATATATATATATATATATATATATATATATATATATATATATATATATATATATAAATATATATATATATATATATATATATTGATACATAAATATACTTTTTTGTCTTTTTTCAGCAATAACAGGCTAATTAAATTTCTAAAATATCTTGAGATAGCTACAGCTTTCAAAAATTCACTGAGACATAGTTGTCTACCTTTTGAATTCACAATTTTTTCAAAATTTATAAATGCCAAGTATTTTCGATTTTTTATAATTTTTGAGGACACTAATTTCGTGACGAAACGTGAACTTTATAATAAAATATGTTTGATGTATATTATCGCTAAAAAAAAAAATTAGTGAAACTACAACACAGGCAAAAACATTTCAAATGAAACCTGTTGTTGCTAAAGAAGAGACAAGTAGGTATTCATATATATATATATATATATATATATATATATATATATATATATATATATATATATATATATATATATATATATATATATATATATATATATATATATATATATATATATATATATATATATATATATATATATATATATATATATATATATATATATATAAATAATTGTAATTAATACAAGGAGTATTGCCGTAACTTCTAACTTATAAAAGGTTATATTGGGCACTCGGCAAAAGGAGGCTAGATTTAAATCAAACAACCATTGGTCATGAACATCTATATTTCGGTCCTTAGTTTGGGACCTTCATCAGGATGCTAGAAGTCAAAGAACTAACATAGTAACACAACAAATCAACTAAAATGTAAGCAGTGGAAAAGCCACACAAAACTACAATTATAAAGTTACTTACATGTAACAAGTTGTGAAAATAGAGCGGCGAAACACGAATGACACAGAGGGAGCATTCAAAAATTATTTAAAAACAAACAAAAGCATAATGATGACAATTATAAAAGGAGATATTAAATCTCTGGAACATGATAATCAACTAAAATTAACATCAAAAAAGACCGGCTTCAATATGGCCAAGTCAGGTTATGCAGTAATTGACAATTAATGAAAATGGACGGTATTGACAAACCGACCACAGAAAAGCGAAAAAGAGTGAACCACAAAATCAGTGGTGACAACAAAATGAAAAACTAACTAAAAATCAAAACATAATAAAATTATACTAATACTGAGCTGAAATTTAAATTGGAAAAACCTTTAATAATGGAAAGAAGGTAACTGTAAATATTGCTAAGACTTTTAATGTCAGATCTCTTGTTGACGGCATTGTCATATTCATTGATGTAGCACATCTCAAAAAACAATCTCTTATTATAATTAGATTCAAAAGACAAAACTCGAGTTTTCGAAAAATCAAAACTACGCAACAAGTTCTTCGCGTGCAAAGCCAAGGTACACCTATCCGGATGGAGACGAATATCACTTTTATGTAAACTGATTCTTCTATTTGGAGACGACGGCCGCACATCCTGCTTCAGCAGTTGTTCCTGGTTCACCTGTTACTAGATTGAAATTCGGTTCTTTGCCGTCACTAAATGGTTTGACTAGTGAGTTGTTGCACATTTTTGCCTCTGTGGAGAATGTCAAGATTGCCAAGTACAATGTTGTTACAAATAGGTGTGTTTTTACCAATCTCAAGGATGGGGTTCCCCTTATGTCCAGGTCGGATTGTGTCTACTCTGTTCCATGCTCAGATTGTTCCAATGTTTATATTGGCCAAACTTCTCAGTCCTTAAATAGAAGAATCAGTTTACATAAAAGTGATATTCGTCTCCATCCGGATAGGTGTGCCTTGGCTTTGCACGCGAAGAACTTGTTGCATAGTTTTGATTTTTCGAACACTCGAGTTTTGTCTTTTGAATCTAATTATAATAAGAGATTGTTTTTGGAGATGTGCTACATCAATGAATATGATGCCATCAACAAGAGATCTGACATTAAAAGTCTTATCAATATTTACAGTTACCTTCTTTCCATTAATAAAGGTTTTTCCAATTCAAATTTCAGCTCAGTCTTAGTATAATTTTATTATGTTTTGAATTTTAGTTAGTTTTTCATTTTGTTGTCACCACTGATTTTGTGGTTCACTCTTTCTCGCTTTTCTGTGGTCGGTTTGTCAAGACCGTCCATTTTCATTAATTGTCAATTACTGCATAACCTGACTTGGCCATGTTGAAGCCGGTCTTTTTTGATGTTAATTTTAGTTGATTATCATGTTCCAGAGATTTAATATCTCCTTTTTTACTTGTCATAATTATGCTTTTGTTTGTTTTTAAATAATTTTTGAATGCTCCCTCTGTATCATTCGTGTTTCGCCGCTCTATTTTCACAACTTGTCACATGTAAGTAACTTTATAATTGTAGTTTTGTGTGGCTTTTCCACTGCTTACATTTTAGTTGATTTGTTGTGTTACTATGTTAGTTCTTTGACTTCTAGCATCCTGATGAAGGTCCCAAACTAAGGACCGAAATATAGATGTTCATGACCAATGGTTGTTTGATTTAAATCTAGCCTCCTTTTGCCGAGTGCCCTATATAACCTTTTATAAAATATATATATATATATATTTATATATTATTTTGTTTAATTTTTACAGACTCGTCCTGGAATAACCGGCCTGCTTATATTATTATCCATCAACTCTATTACCTGCAACACTGCCTCATTGAAAGACATTTTTAATTTAGATACTAACAAGCTAGTTCGGGTACCCAGAGAAGATAAATTATACTTAGATAGATATGGAGCGAACGCAGCAAGTGAAACAATTTTGAAAACCAGAGTTGTTAAACCAGAAGATGTATCAGATCCCAGGGATCAATATGGGACAAACGTAGATAAGAGATGTGTCAGATGCGAGACTGCACGATACCCGACAAACTATGATGGTTATGATAGCTGGAGAGGGAACGATGACAGAATATACAGGGACAGATATGATGATAGATATGATGAACCGAGGTAAATGAGAAATGAATATTTTGTTTCTTCTTCAAAGGCCTTACCCGGTTTCGAGTGTAGGCGACCCTTTTCTACAACTATTCGTGTTGTGCGTGATACAGTGATACACGAATTGAACGTGGCTCCGTAGTTCAGTGGTCAGTGCATTGGGCTACTGAACCGAAGGTCGCTGGATCGAATCCCGGCAGAACCAACCAATTAATGCGGAGCCACCTCTCGGAAGGCAATGGCAAACCATCGAGAAGTATTCCGCCTTGTAAATCCTCTCTGTAAAGACGTTCGGAACCGTCGTAAAACTGTAGGTCCCTTGTATTCGTGTATCACATGTTATTTAGTCGTATTTTATTATAAACAAATGGTTGGGCCGATGCTTGATAAAAATGCATGACAATAATCAAATCATGAAAAATATACAAGTTGACCATGGCCAATTTAATATACTAAAAGGAGTGAACAAGGAAAATTCTTCAGTAATTAAAAAAATTATCAAACAACTTTCCAAAGGAGCTGGTTATATGTATTCCGCGACGAAAATTCTGCATTCACAATCCAACGGTGAAATATAGAAATCGTCAAGTCACCCCGACTCAAAATCTGCATACTGCTGTTTCGATCTTATTAGATCTCATCAGTGCAACTTATTTGACTCGGAGTGATTTAACAAATTTCTAATTGTTACCCAATACAATCACGGTCGACACTACTATCTGGATAACAACTCAGAGAGCCCTCCCCCAAGGATATGTGAAACCAATAATTTTCCGCTTGGAATCCCGTCGAGAGAATACCTGACATGAAAAGTCTACTCTGCAACTGTGGAATATGTGGTTCCGAAGCACATTGACTTAGTGTTTTTCAAAACTCTGGACATACTCACGAGAGTGCGCTCTATAAATACTTGACGCAATATTCATGAAAATTATACAAGTTGACCATGGTCAATTTAACTGAAGAAAATTTTTTCAATAATTCAAAATATTTTATTTTTCACTTGTATATTATTTGCTGATTTTACCTTAGATACGGTTGCTATAAATACACTCATTATGCCCTAGGGCGTTATGACCGGGCATAATGGATCATAACGCCCGCTAATTGTATGAGGAGAAATGAAGCAATTTCCATTGATTAAATACTTCATAATCCTTGTCGTATACGACTCTGGATTTCTCCGGCAATGAATTATTCGCAGCTTTGGCTGCATTTTCTATGATATTCTTGGGTAAAATCATTTTCATTTCCATTATTTCTATAAGACTACACAAAGAAAGCAGCAATGACATTCACTAAATATGATGACAAAAATATTCACAATTGTCAAAATATCAACAAATGATATGCCTACTATGAGAAGGAAAATGGAAAGTATAGGAGCAATGAACCAATTTTAAAATCGATTTTTCATTATAATAAAATAATTTTTTCGTAAAAATTAAAATCTTGTATGCACCACGTGCGTTACTAGATGCCCGATGGGCGTTAGGATATATATAACGCACTTGGTACATAAATAACTATTGTTGTGGTTATATAATTATGTCCTATAAAAAAATTTAAGAGTGATGTCACAATGAATATATCTACTGAAAAATCGATTATCTCTTCATTAATTTTCTTTCCTTTTAGGTACGATCCATATTACAGGGATAGATATTATGATAGGAGATATGACCCGTATGAAAGATATGATAGATATGACAGATATGACAGATATGATCAGAGGAGAGATTACTATGATAAAGACAGAGATCGTTATGGACAAGATAGAGATAAAATCTATGATAGGGGAATAGGCTACGATAATAGAGGATATGATTACAGGTAATATAATGACCCCAGTGAAAAATTAAACAAACAACTATTTTCGGTAGAATATTTCATCATAGGACAATGAATTTCCAGTTGAATGAAAAAACCGCCGAAAATGTGTTGGTGAATATTAAGAAAAAAAAGCCTAACACTCTTTTATTATTTATGCCTAGGGTTGCCATCACCTAAATTGCTGAAGTCGGATAAAAAATTTAAAAACCCCGGACATTTAAGTGAAATTTAGTCCTTTCCCGGACACCCCGTAAAATATATATTTTTTTTTCGAATAAAATAAAACGAAATAAACAACAAGTAATGAAATATCTAATAATATAACACAATTTACAGTTTTCTCTTTTTGAGGTAATCTGGTAACAAAAATAATCAGAAAAACTCTTCTTTCTGGTATCATCAAATAAAAAACAACTTATAATGATAATTTTTGGTGGAACAAAATAGATCAAATAGACTACATTCTACATTGTAACAAATTATGGGATAGGTAATCTAGTTCGGTTAGAAAGGTTAGGTAACCAAAAACCTAAATTATTCATTAACTATTAATTGAAAGAAAGTAGAAAGTTTTAATTTTAACGAGGTCAAGTTCTTTTTACTAATTCAACGTTACTGGATATTTTTCAGTCTTGCCAATTTCTGCCAAAATGTCTTTCTCTTCCATCAGGAATTTTTAAGAGAGTGAGAAACTCAAATCTTCAAAATTATACTTTATTTTGTCAGAGGAGAAACCGTATGTGTATTTAGCAAGTTTCTCTCTGGATTTAGCTTGTACACGGGGTACGATTATAAATTGATTTTTAACTATAATTTGTTTTGATATATTGCTCATCTTTGATTTTCCCGGATACAAAATTTGTCCGGGTTTTACCCGGATATATTTTGAAAGCTCCGTTCGGACGACCCCTAAACTAGGACAAATCCGGGGAAACCCGGACGGATGGCAACCCTAGTTATGCCTAACCTATTTTTATTTTGATTTACAAAATGAGATGACGTACTATTTGTGTAAATGATCTAGTAAAAAGAATTATTACTCGATCTAACAGTACATTTTTCGAACTTTCTGTTTTTACTAAATATTTGAGTTTTTCGTTTGAAATAAGGTTGTTAGCAATAGTTATACAGTATCTATCACACATAAAGATCTATGTAAATTCCAGTGCTTCTCTGAAAATTTAATCCCAATTTCCTCGCCGCCATATTACCCAAAGTAATGGAATCTGCTATTCAATAATTGCAACATATCTAGAACCAAATATCATATTAGTGACAATCAATAGATACGGCTTTCCACGTTTTCATGCAACGGGTGACCAGCTCACTTATGTCACATATCTTTTGGTATTACACAAAGAGAGCAGGTTGCTTGCTACCTGCTTACTGACAGTCGGCGTCTAAAAGCACTATTAAGCGTGCTTTTGAATCCTCCCGCTAAAATCACGCTTGATAATTGTCAGTAAGCAGGCAACCTACTTTCTTCGTGTACGTATCCTTGATATAAAAGTTTCTATCCATATCATATTATTGAATTTTCGGATTGCAGAGATACCAGATACTCATACAGAGATCGAGATCGTGATAGGGATTCAGTCCATTATAGACCTACCTATTATCATGACGACAGAAGTGATTTGAGTGGAAGAGGCTATGGAGGAAGACCAAATGATAATGCTGGCTCTTGGGGTGGAGGTTATGCCAGTGCATGGAACTATGGAGGCAGTAGAGATGATGTTAGGGATAGGTGAGTGATGAATTTATTAACCACTGACTATCTGCTGATATCAATTATTGTACTACCAGTAAGAGGTTGGAATAAAAATCTATTCATTAAACGCTTTTCGCATAACATTAACTTCTTCTCGTACTAAACTATGGTAGGTATTACAAAATAATCTATTTATACGAAAATTGAATATAACACAGGGGTTCCTAGAGAAACTAAATAACAATAAGCAATTCATTCAGAGTTCTTAGGAGGTACATTGAGCAGATTAAGGAGAGGAGAAGGGTTTACTTCAATCTGGTCGTTAACTAGGTTTCCGGAATTTTTTTATTTATTGATGTACAGGGATTCCCAACACTTGGTTTAGTTTCACTAGGAACCTCTCTGTTATATTCAATTTTCGTATAAATATATTGTTTTGTAATACCATAGATTGTGTGTTTCCTTTAAAAAAAAAGTGTGTTTCCTTCCTTTTTTTATACCATAGTTTAGTACGAAATGAAGTCAATGTTATAACGAAACGCGTTTACTCAATAGATTTTTATTCCAACCTGTGAAAAGTCAGTTTTTTCATTTATTTTTAAAGTTATGAATATGAACTTTCACCAAGTAAATGCCGATTCAATTCAATACCAGTAAGAGACTCACTTAAAAACTTTTTTCAGTAAATATAGAAGATATGTTTTTTATCCATAAAACATCCATGCTTTCGGCATATTTGGTATGAATTTGAGATCAGCTCACGTCCTGAAACAATGATAATTTCAACGGGCTTCCGGTCATTTGAATTTCGACCGGAATCGCGTACTAATAATTCTCTCGTTGCACTGACCGCTTGTTTGTTTGATTTCAGACGTTCTCGGAATTAATCACTCTCGTAATGTGTAGCCATATATTCTGATTTCCCTTTATCCACCCCCGTGGAAAAGAATTGATGTATGTGTTTGCAGTAGACATGGGAGCGATATATCCAAACGAATTTAAAATTCGATTTAAAACACAAATCGATAAGTATCGATTTATCTAACAAGAAAATCGACCTTCCGCTTCTTCTTATGCCCTGTGCTTACCCGCACGTTGGCGATTGTCTGTACTCTTCACGATATACCTACCGACAGAAGATAGGATATTGCGCATGAGTGGGCGGTCGTTAATAAGACGCGTGACGTCACTCACGACCTTATTTGTATTGCTGAGATAGCAGTTTTGTATGTTTTTCTCTATTTACGCGTTTATTTAATTAGTTACAGAAAAAACTGTAGAGACAAAGTATGTTCTAAATGAACTGTCCTATCCCCTAAAGACATAAAATTTTTGAAATTTGTGATACTTATCACTCAAAACTCTTATTTTTTACTGTGAAATTTCTTTTCGAAGTATTAAAACGCGATTTTCATTAAAACGGTGCAAGATTGAGTAAACTGGGAAAGGAACTAATTTGTAGAGCACAAAATTTACTACAACACTAGTCTAGGAGGGGAATGCGAGATTAAATAAAAACGCGAAAACATTTTATAAAAAGTGGACTTTTATTTATGGTTTTTACAAAGGCATATTTTTCCATTTAAATAGTTTCGAAATAGTAAATACCGGATTTCAAGATAACATTTCATTTCCTACATATCACGTATTCTACATTTTATTAATATTCAATAATTAACAACTTACTTATTCTTTTTCTCATTTTTTTGGGAATTAAACCACAATATGTTCTTGTATTTTTTATTTCAACAATTTTTGGTCCCTATCAGACACAACGAAAAAGTTTGACAGACCAAACTGCCCGTAAAAGGAAGTGGAAGAAAACTTTAACTTAATTAAAATATAGGAGACTTTATCCTAATAAAACAGAGATTTGACAATTGCCACTTGGATATGTGTAATCTAAGTTGTTAATATCTTCTGTACGTTCACGTTACTTATAAATAACAAAAACATATTTTCAATTCATTAACGAGATAGGAAACTTTTCTTTCTTTAAAGATGTTAAGTAGTTCTCGTTCGCAGCCTACAGTTCTTAGAATTTCTTCATTCGTGGCATGTGCGGTCCATGGCACGCGCAAGAGTCTCCGGAGCGACCACATTGCGAACGCATCGATGCGGTTCAGGGTTCTAACTAACGATCTATAAAAAGAATCAGAATCGACAAATAAAATCACTGGATATCTCAAATGAATTGTGTGTGTATCCAAACGCAAACTGGCTGATGCGTAGAAATTCGCTTTATCTCTTTCTAACCAAACGTAGCAAAGCAAAATAAAAGGGATGGCCCGAATTTTACGATTAAGATTTCGTCTGTCGGTTACGTAAATCTAAAGCTACAGTTCCATCGAAGGAACATAAAGGAACTAAAGAAGTTAATATTTTAAAATTATTAGCAATAAATAACGGCTATAAAGACATCTTGATTGATCAAATGATAAAGAAAAAACGACATAAGAATATTCTAAATTCAATTTATCCCTCACCAGTCATAAAAAGCGAAGAAAAATATCATTTAATAAACTATATTCCAGGAATTAGTAATAAAATCATCAACAGATTATCACAAAACGGTATTAAAAGCATATGTACAAATAAACGTAATTTAAAGTCACTCTTAGTCAATAACAAGGATAGGAACAATATTGGAGAAAACAGTGGTGTTTACAAAATCTTTTGTAATGAATGCCCATCCTTTTATATCGGACAAACAGGCAGAAAAATCAACACTCGCGTAGAAAAACATAAAAAGTCCATTTTGTTTAACAAAAACACCATTGGTTTCTCAGAGCATTGTATAAAATTTAACCATTTCATCGACTTCGAGAAAACGATATGCCTCTACCCAGGTAAAAAGGGCAAACGTCTTGACCTGTTGGAAATTTTAGAAATTAGTAGTGCCATTAAGAGGAATTACCCCATCGTAAATGAACAAGTTGAATACCAAATTTCCCCTCAACTACAATCAATATTATAAATGAGCTTGTTAAGTATTTTCTGTTCAGTCTTGATAATGGGCCCATAACCCGAAACTAGTTGATTAATGTAATTGTTAATTTTTATTCAATATATTTGTGAAACTTAAAGCCAAGTGTTTTTATTTTAAATATCAATATTTAATCATGTTTCACCAAGTGATAAGCGAAACTTCAATATTAGTTATTAAAGGAACACTTTTGTTGCTGTTGCTGGTTCCCTAAATGATCCAAAATGTGCCTAAATGTTCCTTGAAATTTCTTCATGTTTTGGCAACAAATGTTGACTGTGTCTACTAAATAATATGCAACTATTGAAAATTGTAGTTGCTTCAGTGGAAACAAGAAATTTACGTATCTTGCCATAAGTTTCTACCCTTGCCAACAAGGAGAAACCTTCAGCAACAAAATGTTCCTCAATGTTCCTCTCCTGTGGAACAGTCGGAGAAGTTTTACGCCTAATCATAAACAAAACTTTTCTGCTAGTCCTAAACCTAGCCTACAGCATGAAGGAAAATCGCGCAAATCTCGATCTGATTCTTAGTGGTACATTTTTGTGTTTGTGATCGTTAGCTGATAAAAAGAAATCTAAGAACGATTTGGCGGGGCTAGGCGATACTGAAATCGGATATCTAAAAATCGGATTTTGAAATCTGAATTCGGATACATGTATACGTTCTGAAGTGTTTATCCAAATTCAAACTAACTGATGCGTTTTCTCTCTTTCTAACCAAACGTAACATATGAATATTACGATTCAGATCTGGTTTGTTGATAGTGCATATTCCGAAAAGTTTTACTTGTAATAATCGTAAACGAAACTTTTCTGCTAGTCCTGAGCATATACTATAGCATGAAGAAAATTCGTCGAAAATATGCACTCAACTAACCACACCTGTTGTGAATAGTTAATATTTTATCTCCCTATACTAATGCGAATTGTTTATATACAATCAACTCTACTGTGTTCCGAAATAGATTTGTCAGATATGAAATATAATTATTTTGAGTAAAACTCTCAGTAATTTTTAAGTTATTTTCGACGCAGTTTATCCATTTTCAAGCTTACAAACAACATTTAAATGTTGTTTTTAAACTTCTGGAATTCAATCTTTGGAAGACGAAATTTTCTTTTGTTGTGCTCACTGCAATTACGTGAACTGCACTTATTCTCTTCTATTTCTTTCTTGAGAAAGAATTCACACTTGGACCTGTATTTGATTAATTCTTCCTGGTAGAATTCAACTTGATCGTATTCTTCTTCGAAAGTCACGTCGTCGATTTCTGAAGACAGTAGTGACGTTCTTATATTATCATCTGCTCTGAACAATCTATCGCTTTTGTCTTCCAATTGTCTTGATACTGCTAACAGATGTTGCTCATTTGTTGCCTTATCTAATAACATCTGGTCTAACTCTTTGCAGATTTTTGAGAAATGTTTTCTTATAAATTCTCGTTCTTTCTTGATTACGTCCATTTCCTAGCTTATAAAGTCCTGTCACGGTCACCAAAATGTTGTTTGTAAGCTTGAAAATGGATAAACTGCGTCGAAAATAACTTAAAAAATGACTGACAGTTTTACTCAAAATTATTATATTTCCAATCTGACAAATCTATTTCGGAACACAGTAGAGTTGATTGAATATAAACAATTCGCATTAGTATAGGGAGATAAAATATAAACTATTCACAACAACACCTTTCTTCAAAGAGATTTACTTTTTTAACACCATCTACATCTTCAGAAGAGCCAACCAATCATAAATGACATTCTCAACATTCATTTTGTCTAGAATAGGTGTAATATTGAGCATAGTTAGCTACTAGTAAAGTTTTCTCAAAGACGAATCCTTAAAGTAAATAATTAACAACATAATTTATATATTACGTGGCTAAGAGTTTCTGTGATTTCCCTTACCATTTTGTGAAGAAATGTTAGCGTTTTAGTAAGATTGATTCAAAAACTATGATGGGATATTGAAGATGGCCTAATCAGAATTTTTTTCTCTCCTGAGAACATCCATGTTTGGAATAGTTCCCATTTGCTCTGGAAATTATATATAAAAAATGATGGACACCCTACTGCGTAGCACTAGGAATTATAAAACCTCTCGGCGCATGTGCATGTCGTCAGTATTTTTTGAATGTACCTATTATATAAATTAAATAACAATGAAAGTCGATTTTACGAATGAAATGAAGGAAAAATGCAATAAATGTATTAATAAGTCGATATTACGAATAAAATCCGTGAAAATTTAGCAAAAAAATTCATTGTTTGACTGTCGAATTTGAATATCCTATCCCGGCTCATTTTGCTGCAAATTATGAATCAAATTGATAAGATATCTCTATGGATGGGGAGCAGACACAGACGCAGAATCAAGCTGAAGCTATCAACGTCGCTTGGTTACCGTGGCACACAGAGCACTTCTACGCATGTTTTGTAGGACTTCGTACATATCGACCTTGACGCATGCGCATGTCGTAATGCCTATCTAAAAAACGCTATATTTCTTTATTCTTAGTAAGTAAAAATACTTTTTGTCCAACGTACTCCGTTGGGCAATCACCACATTCAATTCGATAAACCCCAGATTTTTATATTTGTCTATTTTTTATTTGGCATTAAATAATAGTTAGCTCAAGTTCAACCCACTTTAAAAGAATGTTGCTAAAATTTGAAAAGAAGTTGCAAATATTATTCCTTCCTTGGCCAAAATAACTCAAACTATCATATCTTCTTTCTGGGTTTTCTATTATTGAGTATAGCAACCGGGAAGTTTGTTTCCGCTCTTTACGATTAATAATTAGGTTTAAAAAACGTATAGGAATATTATTATTCGAAGCTCTTTGTTCTATTGTACTAATTTCTATATTGAAATCTTTATTTGTTAGAGGGATGGAAAAAACTCGGTGAATCATTGAATTATAGGCTGCTAGTTTGTGGTTTATATGGTTGAAAGATTCCATTGGAATAGCTGCATCTGTAAATGTGTCTTTTCTATAGATATTATATATAAATCCTAATGCAAATATAAAATTCTGAGTCACTACATTGTACCTGCTATTCAATACTTTATATACAGGGTCACTCACAGTGGATGGTAGGTTAGACGTTTACGGAGAACGGGACATGAGATCATTCTGAAAATTTGGTTTCATGGATAATTGATTTTGCTCTATCGACCTAAAATAATAGTGGCGCTGCGGCGTTACTGCTTATACTAAAAAGTAGCAGCAACTGTGAAATTTCAAATGAGACACCCTATATATTATTCCATTTTTTGCTTCTCTACCATTTTCCAATTGTTTTTGTATGATACTTCCCTATACCTATTTCCAAAGGTTTTAGAGAAATTAAATGATTTCCTTATTTTTTTGTGCAAAACATAGCTTCAATTGAATGTTCAGTACTAAGGTATTCAGATTCGTAGGACGCTGAAATTTTAGGTGCAGTTTACCAAGTTCCGACGTATTAGGAATTTTCTAAGGACTTTGTTCTCCATTATACAGGGTCCTTCAAAATTTGCGATTTTAACGATAAATACAAAAATAGTAAAAAGTGCATTTTTTCAAATATAATACCCTGTATATTATTGAATATTTCGAAATAAAATTGAAATCACTTTCAAATGATATATCATGTTCCTATACCTAAAATGTCAGATTTCTGAAATAAAAGCAAGTTTCTATAAAAATCGGATTATTTAGCCATATTTTGTATTAGGTAGCTATGAGATGTCAAGAAAGATGTCATTATAAAATTTTGACAATTAGTCCATCAACAATAGAACGTTCGCGAGTTCATTAACGAAAATTTGATTTGAAAACAATCAAAATGGAAGGCAATAACTATTCTCATGAAGTTTTGATGAAGTTATTTATTGTACATGTTCAATGTGACCAAATAATAGCAAGAACATGCAGAAAATCCAATGAAATGTATACCTATTGACAACCAATAAACGAGAGAAAATTTGTACGTTTACAAAATAATTTTATCTGGATGGGGCACCAGCTCATTGCACTGGGGAAGTAACAACTGAGTTGTTCCAAATATTCGATGATCGCTGGTTTAGACGTTTAAGACCATGGAATTGGCCTGCGAGATCACCCGACCTAACGCCAATTGATTTTTACTTGTGGGGTACTTTGAAAAGAAAAGTTTACATTACATCAATAGCCAGTAAACAAGACCTGCGCCAACGAGTGATTAATTCCATCGAGGAGCTAAATGCCAATGAGATAAGGAGGGCCACAAATCATTCAACAAGTATCCGAATTTTGAAATGTTTGGAAACCAACGGCAGTCATTTTGAACACTTATTATGATCGTTTTCTTAACTTAAATACTTATGTCATTGTATTAACATGATTTATTCCCATTATACCGTTTTGTTATTTGTTATTTCACGTAATGAAAATTGTTTTTTATTAGTTTAGTAAATTTCGTTTCGCTTTGAGTATTGACATATAAGTGATAAAATTATTTTGTAAACGTACAAATTTTCTCTCGTTTATTGGTTGTCAATTGGTATAAATTTCATTGAATTTTCTGCATGTTCTTGCTATCATTTTGTCACATTGACCATGTACAATAAATAACTTCATCAAAACTTCATGAGAATAGTTATTGCCTTCCATTTTGATTGTTTTCAAATCAAATTTTCGTTAATAATCGCGCGAACGTTTTATTGTTGATGGACTAATTGCCAAATTTTCATAATGACATCTTTCTTGACATTTCATAGCTACGTAATACAAAATATGGCTAAATAATCCGATTTTTATAGAAACTTGCTTTTATTTCGGAAACCTGACTTTTTAAGTATAGGAACATGATAAATCATTTGAAAGAGATTTCAATTTTCTTTCGAGATATTCAATAATATGCAGAGTATTACATTTGAAAAAATGCACTTTTCACTATGTTTGTATTTATCGTTAAAATCGCAAATTTTGAAGGACCCTCTATAATGGAGAACAAAGTCCTTAGAATATTCCTAATACGTCGGAACTTGGTAAACTACACCTAAAATTTCAGCGTCCTACGAATCTGAATACCTTAGTACTGAACATTTAATTGAAGCTATGTTTTGCACAAAAAAATAAGGAAATCATTTAATTTCTCGAAAATCTCTGGAAATAGGTATAGGGAAATATCATACAAAAACAATTGGAAAATGATAGAGAAGCAAAAAATGGAATAATATATAGGGTGTCTTATTTGAAATTTCACAGTTGCTGCTACTTTTTAGTATAAGCGGCAACGCCGCAGCGCCACTATTATTTTAGATCGATAGAGCAAAATCAATTATCCATGAAACCAAATTTTCAGAATAATATCATGTCCCGTTCTCCGTGAACGTCTAACCTACCATCCACCGTGAGTGACCCTGTATAGCTAATTTAACTTCGTTTTCCACGACACCTATCGCCTTTTTTGACACCTTTCTACATTTCAGGTATGCTGACGATCGGTACAGATATCGAGACCCATACGATGGTTATCGTGCTACGAGCTACTTGTACGGAAGACCATCCACTGCACCAATTTCCAATGTGACTACTAATCCGAACAACTCCGGTATCACAGAATCTTCAGGAAGTAACAACTCTGGTTGAATGTATTCGCCGAGGACTAATCGGGATGTGATTAAATAATGTGGAGAGACAGCGAAATATAAATCTCTAAACGTGATTCCAATTCAGATAATACCTTTGGTCAGAATTCAAAAAATCTTCTTACATTTCGAATAATCATTTAGTACCAAAAAGTCTGGTAGCAAGGTAAAAATTTGGTAAATTTTTTTGCCTCGAACAATAATTGGCGAGACTTATCAGGGAATATTATCATTAAGCCTCGTGAAAGTCAGCCGCAGGAGGGATAAGCGGCCAAATTCGAATGAAAGTTATATAATTTTTCCCCTCCCTGTATTGTAAGCAACCTATTTTGACACTGCTTTGACAAACGTAAGTGAAAGTTTCTCAACAAGGTATTGGATGCCCTTAACGACAGGATGTAAGTCAACCTATATCCCTAGGGAAATAATGATCATTTTTTCTCTTCAAAAATGCTCGAAGTTTTGGATACTTAGAAATATCTATATTTTCCTCTATAAAAAGGGTGGACTTCAACATCGAATATTCACACCATAAGCTTGATAGGGACTTCAATGAAGAACTTTTCTCGTGGAAATACACCAAAAATAAGGTTTCTGAGACTGCAGTAGCCGTCTTGCTCTGGCACCAATTCTTTAAGGATTTATATGCTGCTTCATACCTTTTTTTCGACTTTTCCGGTAGAAGAGATAAACAAGCAATATTCCCTGATTCTTCTATATCTGAAACATCCATTTTGTCCACACAAAATCAAAAAATTCGACTTCTTCAAACTTTTCGCTACGAATTCTCAACGTTGTTGATAAAATAAAAACTGCTTATGTTGCTCTAGCAAGGGATCGCGGATACCATAATTTAATGAGAATGCTATCGAAAGTAATGATAATGAAAATCTAAAAATATATCCAGCATTTTCTTGTAAACATATAATACAGCGAGGGGAAAAAATGATATATACTATATGGGATGTAAGTACATTAACCAGTCTCGAACTTTTTTGCCAGCCCTCGATATCGCTCGGGCGCAAGCTCTTCCTCGACTGGTAAATGTTACTTACATCGCTTATAGTATAACTATTTTTGATTTATTCTAAAATGTCTGAACCAAACGTCAAAACCAAATAGAGTAAGAAAAACACAGAACACAGAGCTGAGCGCAGAGCCCAAAACAAAATTGCGTATATTGGTTGAAATTACTAGATTTTCATTGAGAATACTAGGCTACTAAATTGAATCGAAAAGTACTAAATTTATTAGGATTTTTCTCAAAATTCTAACCCTATAACACAATAGAGCATTTGTAGCCAGATCATCGGTATAACTCAGACCCTTCAAACGTATTTTACTAAGGAGGAAATGATTGAATCATTTATTTTTCTTCATGCGTGGGAGGCTACCATCGCTCATTCCACCCACGGAACCGTAGCTGACGTTCACTAAGCTTAATGATACAACTCTTTGATGCATTCCAATAATTATCGCTCGAGAGGAACTTGGTCATATAAATCTGTTACTGGCTCCCGGACTATAATTTGTTATTATTCGTGATATGGAAACTTTGTCGTCAATTTTTGTGATGGTATTTACGTTAATTAATTTATTTTTATCTTATGTAATTTATACTCGTATATCATCTCCATATTTCTTACTCCATACGATAATGAATAATTTATGTGAAATATTTAGTTCTTAAGGTTTTAAATGGAAATAAAATTTAAGGTTCAATTTTACATTAATTTATTTACATTAATATAAAGTGCTCCCAGAAAAATCAAAAAATTTACTAATAGCCGTACAGGCTATGCTTAAACATTACAGAATAATATATGTGCATAATATCCATAACAATTATCTGCCTACTATTTATAACAGACATTCTTGTATGTTGAACACTAATGAATTATCTCTGACGAAGCTATGTTGAACGGGTTATAAAACTCAACAGAAAACAGGGATAATGAAATATGTATTTTGTAATAATTTGTTATGGAACTGCCTCGTTAGCTTCAATTAGTCCTTCAATTTATCTCAAAAAAGAATTAAAATGTTCTGCTGATGATGGAAATGATATTATGTTCCTTCCTGCTACTCATGAGTTTATTCCCTTCATTCTACACATATATATATATATATATATATATATATATATATATATATATATATATATATACATATATATACATATATATATATATATATATATATATATATATATATATATATATATATATATATATATATATATATATATATATATATATATATATTTATTCGAATTGTTGTTGCCTGTGATCTATTTTTAATCTTTTGATAATTATTAGCAATAACAGGCTGGTTGAATCTTAAAAAACTCGATTTTATCAAAAAGTTGACGCCTCACCATGACATTCGCAATTGAAATTTCTTTGACATTTATTGATTTGAAAAAATTGAATAAAACAGGGCTGCTTTGTATATGCTATTCAGTCTAATATTAATATTCAAAATTCTTATCATTAGATCGTAAGGGAAACCAAAGAAACCTTTACCTACGTAATGTTTGAAAATAATAATAATAGGGTACTATTTATCTAACAACAAAGAAATTAGTTATGGGAAAACATTAAAGAAGTGGAGTAGAATTATCGGAATAGTACGCTTATATGGAAGCAGCCGTTGACACGTGTTTCGGACTCTTTGGTCCTCATCAGAACGGCGTAGCTAAGTATTGGATTGAAAATTTGGAGATGAAAATAGTTTAATAAATAAAATCCTCTGTTATGGAAGAAAATCACTTATTTGTGGTTTATTGTTTGAACTCTCCGGTATGGGAGATTTGGTCAAACTTTGCCACGGAGGCGATTAATTCCATCCGAGAGATCTCAGAAAGAGTAAATTAATATTAAAAAAGAAAATTAGTTTTGGGAAAATATTAAACAAGTAAAGCAAAAATTATCGGTATAGTTCGTTTATATGGAAGTGGCCGTTTTTAATGAAATTTTTATAATAAAATCCTCTGTTATGTTATATAAGCGTACTATTCCGATAATTCTACTCCACTTCTTTAATGTTTTCCCATAACTAATTTCTTTGTTGTTAGATAAATAGTACCCTATTATTATTATTTTCAAACATTACGTAGGTAAAGGTTTCTTTGGTTTCCCTTACGATCTAATGATAAGAATTTTGAATATTAATATTAGACTGAATAGCATATACAAAGCAGCCCTGTTTTATTCAATTTTTTCAAATCAATAAATGTCAAAGAAATTTCAATTGCGAATGTCATGGTGAGGCGTCAACTTTTTGATAAAATCGAGTTTTTTAAGATTCAACCAGCCTGTTATTGCTAATAATTATCAAAGATTAAAAATAGATCACAGGCAACAACAATTCGAATAAATAATTTAAATATTGCAAGCTGAAAATATGGCAATGATCCTAAAACTTAAGCTGAGAGTTTTAAACTGTAAGTACCCTTTTTTTTTAAAAGATTTGAAATTCTAAATAAATAAAAAATTTCATTAAAACGGCTACTTCCATATAAACGAACTATACGATAATTTTTGCTTTACTTGTTTAATATTTCCAAAACTAATTTTCTTTTTTAATGTTAATTTACTCTTTCTGAGATCTCTCGGATGGAATTAATCGCCTCCGTGGCAAAGTTTGACCAAATCTCCCATACCGGAGAGTTCAAACAATAAACCACAAATAAGTGATTTTCTTCCATAACAGAGGATTTTTTTATAAAATTTTCTGTAAAAACAGCTACTCCCAGATAGACGAACAATAATGATAATTTTTGCTTTACTTATTTATTATTATCCCCATACTAATTTTCTTTTTTACTATTATTTTACTCTTTCTGAGATCGCTCTGATGGAATTAATCGCCTCCGTGGCAAAGTTTGACCAAATCTCCCATACCGGAGAGTTCAAACAATAAACCACAAATAAGTGATTTTCTTCCATAACAGAGGATTTTAGTTATTAAACTATTTTCATCTCCAAATTTTCAATCGCAATACTTAGCTACGCCGTTCTGATGAGGACAAAGAGTCCGAAACACGTGTCAACGGCTGCTTCCATATAAGCGTACTATTCCGATAATTCTACTCCACTTCTTTAATGTTTTCCCATAACTAATTTCTTTGTTGTTAGATAAATAGTACCTATTATTATTATTTTCAAACATTACGTAGGTAAGGTTTCTTTTGGTTTCCCTTACGATCTAATGATAAGAATTTTGAATATTAATATTAGACTGAATAGCATATACAAAGCAGCCCTGTTTTATTCAATTTTTCAAATCAATAAATGTCAAAGAAATTTCAATTGCGAATGTCATATATTATATATATATTTATATATATATATATTTATATATATATATATATATATATATATATATATATATATATATATATATATTTATATATATATATATATATTATTATATATATAAATTTATATATAAATCTTTATATTTATACATATATATATATATTTATATATATATATATATATATATATATATATATATATATATAATCTATAGATCTGGATGTCTCTTCGTCCCAAAAATGGGTTTTCCAAATTAACAATTTAAAAGTTCTTGGAATACATTACGGTTTGAATATATCAAATAGGTATAGGAGAAAACATCTAATCAATTTGGTTGTTCAGTAAGACATTATCTTTTGTATCATTACTGAATGTGAAAATTTCTAATGATCTTAAATAATAAAAATATGGCTCTGTTTAGCAATTGGTGCATAATTTGGGAATTATCTATTAGTGAAAATGGGTGGTGTTTTTCGCAATAATACTTTGAAAGCGCTAAATCTATTTACATCCTCCTACATACAGTAGAAATCAACTTGTAAACTTTTGAGCCTTCAACTCTTTAAATGACATCTTTGGCATTGACTCTAACTTTTTTTTGTTGTCGAACTGAAATGTAATTTAAAAATTCCTTTCGAAGTAAAAAACAAAACTTTCAGAATTTTTTCATTCAATGCCAAACATTTCAGTTAAAACTTGACGGTAAGTAGTTTAAATGTTGATTAAACATGTATGTAAAGGAGGGTATATAAGTCAGACTGATGGATCCTTTAAAACAAGATTCAAAGAAAACCAACAATCTTTTTTAAAACTAAAATAGATTCAAAGTTTTCAAACTATTGTCGAGAAAACCACCAGCCCTTGCCACAAATAAATAATGTAGCTTAAGCTTCTTACGATTTTTATGTACAATAACTCAAAGGACAAATAAGATATATTTTCATTTTTTTTACACCTAAAATCTACTTAAAATACGAGCGGCAAATGTTATAATTTCATTAAAAAAGTACACTTTTACAATTTCAATCTTGAAAGTTCAGTTAGTACGTTCACAATATATTATATCACTACAATGAACACCTGGGATATTTCAGATGAAATCTCTTCGTAGATTTTCGCGAAAAATACAATTACTCATTGATGGGCTTATTTCTTGATTGGCCAGATATTAGCTCCTAATAAAAATTTTAATTAGGGTAGACAAATATCGATCGATATATCCAATATCGTCCACATTATAACATACATGAGCAGACCTTGTTATCCACGCAAAATCATCACTTTGTAATCAACCTGTCACATGTGACAAATTAGTGTGCATATTGTCACTATAGATATGTAAAGGAGGAAAGATATGGCATCTTCAAATGAGAACAAATTTCAAAGCAATTCTTTAATCGTATTTTTAATATGTTATCCTATTCAGATAAAAAAAGTTGCAGTATAATTATTGGAAAAAAAATACATTGAACATTGATAATCAAACAAATAATTGAAATAATCATCAAAAAATGCAATAAAAAATATTGAATATATTCATTTAGCAATGACTACTATATTTTTATGATTGAATTACTAAACATTCTGAAATAATGCAAGATCAATTTTTATTACAATCATATGATGAAAATGAATTTCAGTGAATGCTAAAAAATTCATATTACTATAGAAAATTATAAGTCTCAGAGGAACATAAAGACGAATCGAAGTCTGTGACATTAAGGTGGTTTATCAAAGTAGCAAATCATAAAAAACTGATATTCTTTGATTAAAAAATTGCGAATTTTATAAAACTGTCATTATTAAATTAAATTAATTTCAACTTCCATAAATAATCCGAAGTAAAACAGCCCAAATGCTAGCGTAATTGGTAAGGTTGAACATTTATCTTGACGTATTTATTATTAATTCAATAGTGAAGGCCAAATTTAAACGAAATTAAAAACAAAATTATTTCAAGAAATTCACACTTAATTATTATACATCGCCAGTGTTTCTTCAGAGACCGAAGAAGCTTTAGAAGAGGCGAAACGTGCCTACCAATATAATACAATTTAGTGTAGATCTCTTAAAATCTATTGTTATTATTTGTTTTCAATTCAATATAAAAAAAGTATTGTAATTGAAAGGTATGACTTGAATTGTTCATATTCAATATTTTTTGTAATTCGTAGATATATATGGAATATAATGGTAACTTTTGGAAAGCAAGTTTCATGAATTTAGATGTAATTCATGTTGAATGACATAATTGATCTGTATTCAGTTTTGTTTTGAACGCTATTGACGACAATAAAACATTCAAATTAAATTCTGGAATGAAATTCATCGAAAACTTCCAATTTTCATTCAGTAGTAGTTATTCCACACGTATCTCAATGAAAATATTTATTTAATTTCTCATAAACAGACATTGTCGAACCGTCAACTGAAATTGGTTATTTTTGTCTCGCTACATAACATTCATGAAATAATATCCGAAAGTTTTCCATAAATTCATCATTCACAACATTTGAACTATATTTTGTGATTTTCTGCAATACAATTTCATCTGTGGACAGAACTGTGATGTAAATTTAGGATAAATCATTCATTTATTCCATTCAACAACCAAAAATTCAACCAGTATTGATCAGATTTTTGAATCAAGAACTTTTTCAATTGAAAATTTCGAATTTAGATTCCTCAAGAAAATTGAGAATTCGCATAATATTCATTTTTAATGCAAAAGTACACAGAAAAACACAATCTCATTCAATATTTCTTAAAATAGAATTTTGTGAAATATACAAGCTGTGTAACATTTTTGGTATTAATAAACAAAATCAATATGCTGTGCTTTTGTATAACGAATTTTTGAGGTGAAATTTCTTTGCGCGCTTGAGGGGAAAATTTTTATGGATGAAACGGAGAACCAAGAATATATAAGAAGATTGAGAGAGAATGAGAAAGCGAGAGAGAAAGGGAGACCGTGTTACTGTGCGCTTCAGAAATTGACCGCCGTCGTGTGACTCGCGTTCTTCTCGTACTCAACGATCAGACGACGCAATTTTCATCTCGGACACGATTGCGTACGTATCGACGCGAGAAAGTCAGTCGCGATTCCGCGACACCGGTTCAGCTTTCGCAATTCAAGATGGCGCGGTTCACCGTAATTAGACGGCGAACGCGTCTGATGACCGTACGTACAACAATCAATTTCTATTAATTTTCGACACTTTTATCCTTTTGATTATAATTAAATTCATTAAATTCTTAACACATCTTCCTTTAAGTCTCCCTTTAAGTCTCCCAAATCTAAAGCTTTATATTAGTATAAATATAAACGAGATTTAAAAATCATTTTGCTACAGAAGTTTCACTTCTGATGTATGTACTTTGTACGCACGCACTTTTTTTTAATTCTCAAAATGAAATTAATACATTAATTATTTTTGATTTGTTGCACAAAAATATCACTATCAGTAGGGGTTTATTGAACATAATTTCAATTAACGGTTTTTTCGATATTTAACGTTATTCTGTACATAAAACTCTTGTCAAATAACCAACACCCTTTTTAAATTTCGCTGGTATTCTTTATCTTAATAGCTATTCGTTGTAATTGTAATTTCTTGATCGAACAGTTAGATATCAATTATCAATATCAAAGTATGCGCTGTAGAAAGCAAATAGCTGGCTGACCAACTCTTATGTTACGAATTCGATTCACGTTGTGCTTTGAGATATATCCTACTAGTGAATAATATATCAAGTTTCTGACAAGGTTCCGAGGGTCGCTTTACCCAAAGATTAATGAAAAACCTTCCGATTACTACATACAAATACTTTTTAGAACTTCACTATCTAAAACAGCCAACAACTAGAATGAGTTGTGATTTTGTTTTCGTACATGTACTGAATTAAAATATATATATATATATATATATATATATATATATATATATATATATATATATATATATATATATATATATATATATATATATATATATATGATCAGCAGGGTTTAACTGGGCAGGAATGGCGCAAGATAGAGAACTATGGAGACGAACAGGGGAGGCCTATATCCAACACTGGATTACCACAGACTGATAAAGAAGAAGAAGAAGATATGTACCAAGTTTAAATGAGTCATGGGCCACCCCTATAACTTTTCAACGGGTTCTTCTATTTTTTTGAAATTTGGGTGGTTTATCTCAGACTTAATTTTGAATTTTTTCACATACGAAATCAATATTGCTGACTTTTGGTTCCGTAAACAAGATGGGTCTCATGAGCAGAGGGTATTAATAAAAATAAGAGTATTAATGATTACTTCGTTATTTATTACTTGAGAAAACGGATGTGTGAATCGTTTTGAAAGAATTTGAAGAAGCTGTTTAATATACAGAGTGACCCATATGTTTCTATTCAAAAAACTGACTTTTTCCTAAAAAGAATTTAATCGTTAAAAAACTTCACGAAAATGAATTGTTAAGAAAACTATTACTTTTTAATTATATTTATATATATATATATATATATATATATATATATAATATATATTATATATATGTATATATATATATATATATATATATATATATATATATATATATAATATATATATATATAATATATATATTATAAAGGTTATATTGGGCACTCGGCAAAGGGAGGCTAGATTTAAATCAAACAACCATTGGTCATGAACATCTATATTTACATGTCACATGTAAGTAACTTTATAATTGTAGTTTTGTGTGGCTTTTCCACTGCTTACGTTTTAGTTGAATTGTTGTGTTACTGTTTGAGTTTTTTGACTTCCAGCATAGTGATGAAGGTCCCAAACAAAGGACCGAAATATAGATGTTCATGACCAATGGTTGTTTGATTTAAATCTAGCCTCCTATTGCCGAGTGCCCAATATAACCTTTTATAAGTTAGAAGTTACGGCAATACTCCTTGTATTAATTATATATATATATATATATATATATATATATATATATATATATATATATATATATATATATATATATATATATATATGCGTGTCTGTGCTTTATGTATTAAAGATATTTGAGCGACTTACATAGCTCTGCATATCTCATCAGGAGAAATATCAAAAATGAAATTTCTAACACAGAATAATACGGCGCTGTCTTATGAAATACGTTTCTCGGAGGAGTAAAAAAGTATGTACGGTAATGGAAAAAACTTCGGAAAACTTACTCAACTCGTAGAGGGGAACGTGAATTTGTAAAGACCCATCTGTCTTCTTTATGAAACGTGTACAACTTTGTTCAATTAATAATGGCTAGAAGTTACTGAATTTATAAGAGAAAAGTTTGGTGTGACAAAATTTATCAATTTCTTTATATTATACGTTGAATTTCTTCCACCTTAATAATGATGAATATTCAAGATTAAATTGTAATTTAAGTTCAGGTAGTTTGATGTACAGATATTATCCTACAAAGTATGAACATCATTATTTTGTGAAAACCACAGTCGAGATATTATACTTATTTTATTCAGTTAGAAGTTATATAATATATAACAATACTTTTTGAATACATGAGAAGAAAATTTAATGAAAAGACAATTTATGAATATAATGATAGTCGAATAGTAAAATGAAACTTTACTTTGATATGTTTTTTATCCCAAAATAATTTTAAATATACAGGGTGATTCATTAAGGGTGGCGACCGGCCGTATCTCGGAAACCGTATGTCCTAGAATTTGGGGAAAAAAATTCTTATATGCAAATCTGCCCTAAAAAAATGATTAAAAATGTTTTTGAGTCCATTTTTATCCGAAATAGTTCAAAGCAAATAATGGCAAGCATTTTGAGTATTTAAAATAATGAGATAGTGGGAGCGTTTTGTAAATTTCTGTTATGAGTAGCTCCCTTAGTTTTGTTTCATTATGTAATGTTAATAAATATTTTGGTGATGCGTTTCTACTTGTTATTTTATTTTCAAAACAATTTTAGCAACATAATTTTTCTTCCACCTTACAGGGCGAGCCAACAATCATCAATACTCATCAAAAAATGCCAATATCTTTGGAATGAAAAGAGATATCAGTTCGCGGTTTTAACAGGTCCATAAGTCATCAAATTTGGCTTTTTGTTAGCTAGTTAGATTTATAGCATTGCATTTGAAATTTCTCAAAAAAAATCATAAATAGAGCTAGGTGTTACATAACGCCCTCTAGTTGCCGATTGGAAAATTAAAACTGTTTTTGTTATTTGTTACTGAAATCTACATTCAATACTCTTTGCGTAGAGTCTACGTTTTCGAAAATCGGTTGATGCATTATGGAGTTACAATCTTTTTTATGTCAAAGAAAGCGAACTTCCCCCACCATTTCAGAATAGGTAATACAGAAAAATGACTCTAACAAGAGTTGTGGAATCAGGACAGTAGTTTCTAAATTTGATATTTTTTACCAGCCCCCTAAATAGGGGAATATTTCGTAAAACATCCGATTATATTTTATAAGTTGTAGTTTGCGCCACCTAGCGGAAAACTATGGACTCAAAAACATTTTTAATCATTTTTTTAGGGCAGATTTGCATATAAGAATTTTTTTCCCCAAATTCTAGGACATACGGTTTCCGAGATACGGCCGGTCGCCTCCCTTAATGAATCACCCTGTATACTGTTATTATAGTTCCGGTCTTCAGGCTGATTTAAGATCTAAATATCGAAAAACGATTGTCTCTTATATAGGTATCATTTCTCCGAAAATGAAGAAATTCTGGTAGAATTATTAGAGGGAATGGCTAAAGGAAAAAATACATCAATGTTTATTAAAATGGGTTTTCCAACTCGATAATTTGAATTTTCTTGGAATTCATTACAGTTCTATAATATCAACTATAGGAGAATAAATTCAGTCAATCTGGCCGTTCAGTTAGACATTACTGTTTGTATCATGTGAGTTAGAAAATTTCTAATGAATCTAGAAAATTTGTGTATAATTTAGAAATAATTTATTTGTGAAAACGAGTGGCAGTTTTCACGGCATTGTTTTGAAAACGTTGATTTGGTTTCATTTTCCATATTCTTGCTGTTTATTTTAAACGATCGACCAGCATGACCTGTAGATATACTTAATTCAATCAACTGTTTTCATCTAGTTGAAAGCAGGTCGCTTGTTTAATATGGAATGAGTAACTTTCTAAAATGTTTCAATGAGTATTTAGCTAGAGGCACCAATGGTAAGCTAGATTTGATTCACCTGTTATTGTAAATGCAGATTCAAAAAGTTGGGCTCAACCGGGATTTGAACCCGGGACCTCTCGCACCCAAAGCGAGAATCATACCCCTAGACCATTGAGCCGATATTTTTAACAACACACATAATATCTAAACAGCGAACGTTTCACTTTCACCAAACAAGTTATAATCATCAATTCATCAAATACGCTTGAGTTGCTATAAATGTGAAAGTGTGCAACAGTAGGTATGAAATATATCGCATGTAATGAAAAACTTGATTTTTTCACTATGGCTCAATGGTCTAGGGGTATGATTCTCGCTTTGGGTGCGAGAGGTCCCGGGTTCAAATCCCGGTTGAGCCCATTTTTTTGCAAAATTCAATACATTTATAAATTGCAATATTTTTTGAAAAGTTTTTCAAATAGAGCACCCTGTATATTATTTGGAAAATAGATTGCCAATTTATTTTATTCAGAATAATTTGGTCTATATAAACAAAGCTGAAATTAATACTTCTCCGTAAAAATAACACTTTTCATAAAAATTTTGAACTTTTATATTTTGAGCGTAGATAATAGCCATCACATAATTTGAAAGATTGATATCATTGCCAGTCAGGGCCGGCCTAAGGCGAAAATTGCAAGTGTGCTAGACTCAAATTTTATGCCCCTGCCGGGAGGTCTGGGGGGTATGGAATTTTTTTGAATTTAAGGTCCAAAAACACAGGGGAGTGTACAGCTGTTTATTGTCTAAGCTTCCAATGATATGCCGGCGAGTATAGTTTAAATATTTCTGCCCAATATTTAAATCAGTTTCTAAAAATTTTCCAAATTTATTATTTTTTTTATACAATAATTGTTCAATTTAATGCCCCTCCAAAAGGCTTAGGTGTGCGGCTGCATACTTCGCACACCCCTTAGGCCGGCCCTGTTGCCAGTGCATACATACATATATACATATATATATATATATATATATATATATATATATATATATATATATATATATATATATATATATATATATATATGAACTCAGAACTAGACTATATTAGAGCATTTTTATTGCCAAAACACCTGACTCTACACTGGAGAAAATTGTATTTCTTCAATTATCTGCTCGCATTTTGACCTAAGGGTTTTCATTTCAGTAAAATATTTCAATAATTAAATAGCTAGATACTCTATTGTCAAGCTTGATTCAATAGATATCACCTGTATGGATGAAGATGCAAAATTTTGGGCTCAACCGGGATTTGAACCCGGGACCTCTCGCACCCAAAGCGAGAATCATACCCCTAGACCATTGAGCCGATATTATAAACAACACAAAAAATATAAAAACTGCGAACGTTTCACTTTCACCAAACGAGTTTTAATCATCAATTCATCAAATACGCTCGAGTTGCTATATGTGAAAGTGTGCAACAGTAGGTATGAAATATATCGCATGTAATGAAAAAGTTGATTTTTTCACTATGGCTCAATGGTCTAGGGGTATGATTCTCGCTTTGGGTGCGAGAGGTCCCGGGTTCAAATCCCGGTTGAGCCCATTTTTTGCAAAATTCTAACTAACGGTGTGCATACCATTAGGATTGCCAGATTCTAGGAGCCACATGGGGCAATGATTTATATATTATTATATATATATATATATATATATATATATATATATATATTTATATATATATATATATATATATATATAGGTATATTCGTTTTTTTCGATTATTTTTTAGCGTTTCTTAAAACCAATGAAATGCTTCTTTATTTGTCAAAAGAGTAAGTTTTAACCAATGATGTCATTATTATAGTGGGAATAAATCTTTTGTGATTATTCTCGGGAATAATCACTGTAGCTTTTATTTGCTTAGCAAGTGTCAGATAGTTGTCATTATAATTACCTAATTGTGTCAACGCGATATATAAAATGAATGAAAATCATCGGTTTAGTACCTTTTCTGATGCAGAAATAACAAAAAATATTTTAGAAACTACTTCGAAAAACAATCTAATAAGTAATCAGTCTATATGGAGACAATTTAAGACCTTCACCAAAGAAAGAAATTATATTCTGGATCAATCTACTACAACAGCTACTCTGGCATTGATTTTGAAAGATTGGGCTTGTAACATGAAAAGAAAGGACGGAAATGATTATAAAGAAGCAGTAATAAAGACAATGTGGAATAAAACGGCAAAATTAGTTCAAGAACTTTACTTTAATAAGTATAACAGGTCATCTGATCCTTTCAATGATATAAAATTCAAAAATGCTCGAGATGCAAGAGATGCAAAAAGAAAAATTTTACAAAAACATCCTGAAAAGCACAAACAAAGTTCGGTGGCACTTTCTAATACAGAATTGTTGAATCAAAAAATAATCTAGTCAAATATAACTCGCGAGTTCGATAAATTATAGAAAATAATTTGACAGATTTTGTTCAAACTTGTTGCCCTTTGGAAATAGCCACTCGAGCCCTCCGGGCTCTCGTGACTATTGCCTGGCAACAAGTTTTGAAAAAATCTGTCAAATTATTTTCAATTTATTCTCACTCTCTTGTTATATTATTACTGAAAACAAAAACTTCTCAATAAAGCTTAAAGTTCGCTTTCCGAAAATCCAATATTGCAAACGGTAGGTTGATCAAAATCGATTTCATAAAGAAATAATGGGAATAACTTCTATTTGGAGGCCTCGGTAGCCCAGCGGTAAGGTTTATCGTTTGTAAACCGAGGATCGTGGGTTCGATTCCCACCTTGCTCTTGGGTGTTGTTTATGTATAATGAAATTTTGAGGTTCAAAAAGTTGTATATCTGTTGGGTAATGACTTAGTTTCAAGCCCATTGGCCGCTCGGAACCGGCGTTAAATAGTAGGTTCCTTGAGATTAAAAAAAAACTTCTATTTGACAAATTGCGAGATTTGATGGAAAAACTTCAAGTTTTGCAGAAATGGCTTTATAAGCTTTATAATTTAAATCGTACTGACAGATGCTTTATGAGAACGCTATATACTATCAATATTGTAGATAAATTATTTTATTTTTCACTTATTTATTATTTGTTGATTTCACCTTAGATACGGTTGCTATGAATACACTCATTATGCCCTAGGGCGTTATGAGCGGGCATAATGGATCATAACGCCCGCTAATTGTACGAGGAGAAATGAAGCGACTTCCATTGATTAAATACTTCATAATCCTTGTCGTATACGACTTTGGATTTCTCCGGCAATGAATTATTCGCAGCTTTAGCTGCATTTTCTATGATGTTCTTGGGTAAATTCATTTTCATTTCCATTATTTCTATGAGACTACACAAAGAAAGCAGCAATGACATTCACTAAATATGATGACAAAAATATTCACAAACGTCAAAATATCAACAAATGATATGCCTACTATGAGAAGGAAAATGGAAAGTATAGGAGCAATGAACCGATTTTAAAATCGATTTTTCATTATAATAAAATAATTTTTTCGTGAAAAATAAAATCTTGTATGTACCACGTGCGTTACTATCAGGCAACTTTCATCCCTCGGGCCGAATGTTTTCCTCCGGGTGTTAGGATCTATATAACGCACTTGGTACATAAATAACTATTTATATTATACAGGGTTCTTTCAAGGTACGTCTATTTTCGCCATTTATACATTCGATCGATACTGAAGTTTTTCAAATAGAGCACCCTGTAATATTATTTGGAAAATAGATTGCCAATTTATTTTATTCAGAATAATTTGGTCTATATAAACAAAGCTGAAACTAATACTTCTCCGAAAAAATAACACATTTCCTAAAAATTTTGAACTTTTATATTTTGAGCATAGATAATAGCCATCACATAATTTGATAGATTGATATCATTGCCAGTGCATATATATATATATATATATATATATATATATATATATATATATATATATATATATATATATATATAAACAACAACAACAACAAAGAAATTTGTCGCGGGAAAATATTAAACAAGTAGAGCAGAATTATCGGTATAGTCCCCATATATCAAAGAAGCCGTTGGCAAGTGTTTCGGACTCTTTGGTCTTCATCAGAACGGCGTAGCCAAGTATGGGATGAAAAACTTGGAGATGAAAACGTCAAATGAAATCCCCTGCTACGGAAGACAATCACACGTTTGCGGCTTACTGTTCGAACTCTCCGGTTTGGGAGATTTGGTCAAACTTTGCCACGGAGGCGAATAATGCCATCCCAAACCGGAGAGTTCGAACAATAAGCTACAAATGTGTGATTGTCTTCCGTAGCAGGGGATTTCGTTTGTTGTGCTATTTTCATCTCCAAGTTTTCAATCCAATGCTTGGCTACGCCGTTCTGTTGAGGACCAAAGAGTCCGAAACACGTGTCAACGGCTGCTTCCATATAAGCGGGCTATACCGATAATTCTGCTCTATATATATATATATATATATATAGATATATATTTTATATATATATATATATATATATATATATATATATATATATATATATATATATATATATATATATATATATATATATATATATATATATATATATATATATATAGATATATATATATATATATGAACTCAGATCTAGACTCTATTTTTGTTGCCAAAAACACTTGACAATACTGAAAATAATTTTATTACTTCAATGATCTGCTTGCATTTTGACTTAAGGGTTTTCATTTTAGTAAAATATTCCAATAGTTAAATAGCTAGAGACTTTATTATCAAGCTTGATTTAATTTCACCTGTATGAATGAAGATGCAAAATTTTGGGCTCAACCGGGATTTGAACCCGGGACCTCTCGCACCCAAAGCGAGAATCATACCCCTAGACCATTGAGCCGATATTATAAACAATGCACATAACAACAAAAATGCGAACGTTTTACTTTCACCAAGCAGGTTATGATCATCAATTCAGCAAGCTCGAGTTGCTATTATGTGAAAGTATTAAACAGAAGGTATAAAATATATCGCATGTAATTAAAAAAATAATTTTTTTTACAATGGCTCAATGGTCTAGGGGTATGATTCTCGCTTTGGGTGCGAGAGGTCCCGGGTTCAAATCCCGGTTGAGCCCATGTTTTGGAAAATTCAATAAATTTTTGAATAAATGTAATATGTTTCAGCTTCTAATACAGTCTAAGCATATAGATTCCTGATTTTTATTCATTGAGTTTTTTCAAAGGAATGTCGATACCTGAAATTGTCCTAAAAAAATATCAAAAAAAGCGGTAGTATAGGTATATTAACGTACAATTTCAATCATGTAAGTAATGCCAGTTAGTGAATAATTTGAATGAAAGAACCTTATATCTTGAAAATATTTGCATGCCTCTTGAGATTCTTAAAGAAGTTATTCATTCAACTTAAGTACTATTGTTCTTACCAACAGTTACTCTTACTCCCGAAAAATGTTTTATAAATGATCCATTTTCAAAGGTTCGTTTGAACTAGATAACGTAAACGTAGGGTGACAGAAAGTAACATAGGTATGAGATACCTATACGGCCATGGCCAAGTATCATGTTTCTAATGTTTTTAATTGTGTATTCTGTATTTTTCAGTACAGTATTCATAAGTTTTTGGGCCCTAGAGTCGACTCAAGTAACTTGCCGACAAAGATCTCCAATTTCCTCTCATCTTGAAGTCATGGCTAACTATTTCAATAACTTCATGATAAAATGTTCTTATTCTAGTACGTTCCTGTCAAAAGAGAGTGAAAGTCACGTGACACAGAAAAAATATACCCGTTAGAGGGCTCTCCTTTCCCAGAGAAGGGTGGGACCACAAAGTGTGGCATATCATTAGAATTAGAAAGGTATTGCCAAGTTGGGTGATTTTTTTCAAAAGATAGTTTGAATACCAATTCAGTTGATTAATCTAAAGCTGTAAAATTTCATAATTCTTCATAAGAACTACAAAATTCCGGTTATAATAAAGGATTTTTCAGTATAACGAACGGAAATTTGTGAAGCTTAATCCTGAACAGGATTAACTTGATGTCAAAAAAGATGAAGAATTATTAATCGATTTATAGAGACTAAGAAAAGATTGATTTACTTTTATTTTCGTAAAGGATTAATGATATAAGGATTTTGTGTAAAACGAATGGCTCACTTAATACAGAATAATCCGCTAAAGGAAAGAAAAGAATTAATATGACGACAAGATAGAGCTCCATAAATGAAGACCGAGGTTTTGACTGATGGATGTTTTTATGAATGAAATAATACCAGATCATTATTTCAATAGCCAGTAGGATAAGCACGCATTTTTCTACCAAAATATTTGCTATATAGGGATATTTAAGAGATTATTTATAATTTAGTCATCTGAGATGAGCATATAGTAGAATAATAAAAATGGCGTAGAAGAAAAAGCAAGTAATCCCAAGAATTTTAAAGATTGAATAAGTGAAGCTTATGAATAGTATACTAAGGCAAATGATGTTCTCCTTGCATTTGTTTTCATTTGTTTGTTCCGATTTGCACGTTATATCACTGTTTTCTCCTCAGTTTCATCTCCCTACTACTACTTAGAAATTTTAAAAAATTATTTGTTTTGAATGAAGTTTCACATAAATATATACTTGAATTTATTTTTATCTGCGATGAATTTACTTATCTTTTATTAGCAATGACAGCCGATTTAATTGCGAACATTTATTTTCTGAAAGTTGACGTTTTGTTACTAAATTTTTGACTCTAGATAGATCAAAATCACTTTGCCAAAGTAATTTTGATACTTCAAAAGTTTTGAGAAAATATCCAATTTCGTATAAAAGATGTACATATATATATATATATATATATATATATATATATATATATATATATATATATATATATATATATATATATATATATATATAATATATATATATATATATATATATATATATATATATATATATATATATATATATATATATATATATATATATATATATATATATATATATATATATAAATATATTATAAAATATATATATATATGTATATATATATATATATATATATATATATATATATATATATATATATATATATATATATATATATAGGGGATAACTATTTGTAGGACTGCAGCAATGTAAAAGGAACCTCTTTGAAGTTTTTTCCAAGCTTTCGGAATCGTTTATTCCCATCATCAGGGAGAATCTGTCGTGAGGATGATTACATAGATGTCGATAATACGATATAAGCAACATTGAAAATGATGCTATTTGTTAAAAAATTAGAAAAAGTTGAATACATTTTTGAAGTTATAAATTAAATTTCTGAAACGAAATGACAAATCGATGTCATTCATTTTTTTTTTTTTTTTGAAATTGAAGTTGGCATTATTCCGTTACGTTAAATTAATTTGATTTTGTGTTATTTTATATCAAGTGAAAGTAAAAAAGAATAAATTTCACTCAAATGGCTTATATCTGTTTTTTTATTGATGGATTTATTGTCTTGATAAATAAAGGCCATTTCTAAAAAAGATCTTTTTGAAAGATGTGATTCTCTTGCTAGAACAGTTGTTGAAAGGTAGTTCATCTGGTGGTCACAATCATTGACATGTTTAGCTAAAGCACATCTCTCAGGGTGTAATCTACTATCACTCTTATGAGAAGTGATTCTGTCTTTTAATAGTCTTTTTGTTTGGCCAATATAATTCTTATCACAATCATGACAAGGGATATTATAAACAACATTTGTGAGTGATAAAATAGGAATTTTGTCTTTTACTTTCGAATATATTTGTCTCATTGAAATAACTGTTCTATTTGCAATTTTGATGTTTTCAAAAGATTGAAAAATTCTGGTCAGTTTAGGTGTTATTTCTTTTATATTTGCCAAACAAAAAGAATATTAAAAGACAGAATCACTTCTCATAAGAGTGATAGTAGATTACACCCTGAGAGATGTGCTTTAGCTAAACATGTCAATGATTGTGACCACCAGATGAACTACCTTTCAACAACTGTTCTTGCAAGAGAATCACATCTTTCAAAAAGATCCTTTTTAGAAATGGCCTTTATTTATCAAGACAATAAATCCATCAATAAAAAAACAGAAATAAGCCATTTGAGTGAAATTTATTCTTTTTTACTTTCACTTGATATAAA
>JARQZK010004383.1:42500-120000 GCA_030704885.1 Cynegetis impunctata | reverse complement strand
ACTTTAATAATAAATAATAAAATTGAGATAAAATAAATATTTAAGGGGGGCATAGTCAATGGAACTTGGCCGGTTGTTTACAATTAACAAACGCACATTAAACAATAATATTCGAAATAATCTCTAGGAAATGTAGCTGATCAATGCTGTGAATTCTTTTTTAACATAGTTCTGGAAGCAATTCATCAACTACCAAGACTTTCTTCTCCTTAAAACTAATAAAAAATTCAATACATTTTGCAATTAAATAACACAATTTGTTACTGTCGTAATAAACTTCATGATGCCACCCTGAACAAGTCATGCTGCTCACCCGACATCTCAAACTAGAAACTCTTGTTAATTAGCTTGGTACGTTAATTAGTCTGAGGTAATATGAGCAGAGTTGGTAACCCACAGAATGAGAACTAAACTCACATTATCCAGGTAGGGGTTCATAGAAACAGCTATTTATGCAACTAATGTCAACAAAGTTTTTCAATAAATTTTTATTATTCTATTACATCCTGAAGAATTTCGGATAGGAAACGTAGATTATGAATCTGAGTTTATAAAAAAATTGAAAATTATAAAATATTACATAAAGTGAACAAGAAAAATTTTTGATAATTTAAAAAATTATATCCTGGAATAACCGGCCTACTTATATTATTATCCATCAATTCTATTACCTGCAACACTGCCTCATTGAAAGACATTTTTAATTTAGATACTAACAAGCTATTTCGGGTACCCATAGAAGATAAATTATACTTAGATAGATATGGAGCGAGTGAAACAATTTTGAAAACTAGAGTTGTTAAACCTGAAGATGTATCAGATCCCTGGGATCAATATGGAACAAACGTGGATAAGAGATGTGTCAGATGCGAGACTGCACGATACCCGACAAATTATGATAGTTATGATAGCTGGCGAGGGAACGATGACAGAATATACAGGGACAAATACGATGATAGATATGATGATCTGAGGTAAATGAGAAATGAACATTTTGTTTCTTCTTCTAGTGCCTTACCCGGTTTCAGGCGTAGGCGACCTCTGTACAACTATTCGTGTTGTGCGTGATACAGTGATACATTACCAAGTTAGTTAGTCGAGTACTTAGCGTACGCTGGCTAGTATTTGGGAGGTCTCGGGTTCAAACCCCGGGACCGACTGGTCTGCCATGAGTTTTTTTCAGAGGTTTCCTCATGGTAATGTAAGTCACTGCTTGCAAACTTACAAGGTGAATGCTGGGCAAGTATTAATCCTCTGAACCCTACCCACAATTCCTATGTTCAATAAATATCCCGTCTCACCTATCCTTAATGCACTTGTACATACAAGTGTTTCCTCTGATCTGGCTGAAGGAGTTAATCCCAAATTCAAGCTGCCCGCCTCCCTGACACATACTTCAGGGAGGAATGAAACAAGTGTGTTTCCTTTTTCCAGTGATACACGAATAGAACGTGGCTCCGTAGCAAAGTGGTCAGAGAGTTGGACTACTGAACAGAAGATCGGCGGATCGAATCCCGGTCGGACTAACGAATTAATGCGGAGCCACCTCTCGAAGGGCAATGGCAAACTACCGAGAAGTATTCTGTCTTGTAAAGCCTCTCTATAAAGGCGCTCGGAACCGTCGTAAAACTGTAGGTGTATTCGTGTATCACATGTTATTTAGTCGTATTTTATTATAAACTAATGGTTGGGTCGATGCTTGATAAGAAGGCATGACAGTAATCAAATCATGAAAAATATACAAGTTGACCATGGTCAATTCAATATACTACATGCAGTGAACAAGAAAAATTCAATTCAATTAAACTCAATAATTGAAAAAATTGTCAAATTACTTTTCAAGGGAGCTGGTTATATGTATTCCACGACGAGAATTCTGCCCTCCACGAAATATGTTGGAAACAAACAATTCACCCCTCACATCGAAAATGCAGAATCCCGTCGCGAGAATACATACTTCCTGACATGAAATGTCTACTCTGCAACTGCGGCGTAGGTGGCTCTGAAGTACGCTAAAAAAGCATTTTTCAAAACTTTGTACATCCTCACGAGAGTACGCTCAGGGCCATCTTAACGGAAAGGCACAAGAGGCACGTGCCTTGGGGCATCGGCCTCAGGGGGACATTACGCTCATTTCGAGGTGGTGAATTTTTCTCGCTGAATATTGAAAAAAATTAATACAACACAAAAATAATTCAATTTCGTAGCAAACACTGAAGTACATTCGATTTAAAACAGCTTATTGTTCATTTTTGATGACCCCTTAGGCCACCCGATGGTGACGTTTGCGTACGTATCATAAAAATCTCAATATAATAATAATTTGTAGTATATATCCATGGAACATACACATGATCATATTGAGTACCATTTTTTTCCAAAATTGTTTGAAATTACTGTTAAAAAGTAAGATTAGAAATTCAATAATTTTCATTAGAATAATAGTTATTATATTTCTGTTGAATATTAGAATTGTTTTTTAGTTTCGTGAATAAAAAAATATATTATTTCACATCTATTAATATCTGATAAATATGAAAAAGTATTGGGGCATTAAAAAATCCAGTGCCTTGGGGCACCGAAACTCTCAGAGTACGCTTCGTAAGTACTTGTTGCGATTGTCGCAATATATTGTGAATTCACGTCAAATAATACATATTCCCTCGAAAACTTGTTTGTTAATTTTTGAAATCATTGAAGAATTTTCCATGTTCACTTTATGTGATATATTAAATCGACCATGATCAATTTGTATATTTTTCACGATTTAAATTATAAAATAATCTTGTGTCAATTTAGATTATGAAAATCATTCATAATAATGGACTTTTCTCGCTACTCTATATTATGATTTGATTCAGAAAATTATATTCAGCGAAGCAATATTTGCAATAAAAAAGTCGTTGGAAAATATTAAAATCATTCCACAAAACAAAAAGAAATATTTTTTGTCAAAAGGAGGTAAATAACAAATTTGATATTCCTAGATATTAACAAAAAAAACTATATATTTCGATACCGTGTGGTTCGTACTGCTGGAAAAAATTATTTTCGATCAGTTAAACGATACCTACTAAATCATGTGCAATAAGCAGTATTATTATGCAGTACATGGATTGCCTACAAGAAAAAAAGAAAATGACAGGGGTAGAAAGAGCTAAGTAACGGTAGTAGTAAAATGCTATTAGAGATAAGTCCAGGAATAATAAATTTCAAAAATAAGCTAAGTTCGGAGTAATGAGAGCCAAAGTAACATAAAATTTTTTATTACACAGAACAATATAACTTCATACACTAATACTACTGGGAAATGTATTCAAGAAATTATGTCAATAAAAAATTGCTTATGTTCCTCAGAGATGTATGGCAGCATGGTCCGTAGGTTTTTTGCTTCACTGACGGATCCCTTTGCAGGAAAAGTGAAAGAAAGATAACTGATGTGATCGACAGTAACATAAAAAAAATATATAAAATATAACACAACAATAGCTATATGAGAACTGATCAGACTGGTACTTAACTCCAATAAATTTTCAACCGCACCGCTCATACAATTAGAGCGTTCTTTGAGGAAGTATCGGAACTTTTAGGAACGGAATTGGTACTAAGTTCTTATAGATACGGATTACCGCTGGCATATAGACCTCAATTTTCACCAAAAGTGTGTTTGACCTCCCTTTGACAAAAAATCATTCAAATATTTTATTTATGTATTTCAAACTATCAAAAAGGTTCGAATATGCCTTCACTTCTTTACCGAAACGAAAAACTTGGAAAGGGTGAAGTTACTCAAATATCAAGCTCATCGTTTTTATATCCCAGATCATTATATCAAGGTGGAATTATACGTTTCTAAAGGGGGATGTTATAATAACAAGCTTCCCTTAAGGGACGAATGAGAGCCAGTATATGAGGCTACTAGGTGCAAAATACTCATTTCGTATAAATATGATATTCATTTATAATGAAGTACCCAAATGATGTAACGTTAACTAACTTGTAACTTGCAAAAGTTAATGATAGCTATTGTACGAAGAACCTACTGAAAATGTGAATTTTTCACAGTTTTCCGAGGAAGTAAATAAGTGAATTTTTCTTTCAATAGGAAAATTATTTCTAAAGTCTTGGTGTTCACTGATGGAAGAATGATTAAGATAGCGACGAAATATTAACTGAATTCTCACTTTATATAAATCGATTTTATATTTGGGAAGAAAATATTCTATGAAGTATAAAATAAAACTCAATTAAAAAGCTATAAATATTATTACAGGCCAAAATAATAAGGAAAATATAAAATTGAATCTATTTGTCAACAACTCTTACTAAAATTTAAGTCCCTAATGTATAAATATTGATATTGGAGTTAAATACTGGAAAAATCGTATAAATTGTAACAAATACTAAAATTCATCATTGAAGAAGCATAAAATTGTTCCAATCATTATTATAGGATGATCAAATTACAATAAAATAATATAAAAGTAAAGGTATTTGTCGGAAAACATCGAATTATTTTATTTTATTTAATTATTATGGCAAAAGCAAAGAGTAGAGGTGATTGGATATATAGAAAGTGCCCTCGAACTAACTGTAATTTCCTTCAACTACGATTCAAGGAACCTATATTCTACTCATAATTATATTATTTATTCTGATTATATCCAAAATATTATTCATAGCCTCAAAAACAAATAGTTCAATTTCAACCAGCTGATGAATTGAATATTTTTAAATTAATAAACGTCAAACGAGTTGATATTACGAAAGGTTAACACAGCGTTTCTCAACCTGTGGGGCAAGCCCCCCTAGAGGGGTGCGAGCATACTGAAGAGGGGGGATGAGCACCCACCACGAAAGATCTTTCTTCTTTAGTATTATATATATATATATATATATATATATATATATATATATATATATATATATATATATATATATATATATATATATATATATATATATATATATAGTGTGTGTGCGTGTGCACTCATTTTTATGATAAAGGATGTCGATCAAAAGTACAGAAAGATAATTCACTCTTTGTTTTTATTCCATATGCGTTGCTTTCGAAACTAGTTTTGTTTCTTCTTCAGGACTGTCTACAATTGAGAACATACAAAAGTTATAAAAATATATCTACATCAATTTAAAATATTAACCTACATAATGTGTTAAGAGCTTCCTTTCTATATTATATATATATATATATATATATATATATATATATATGATATATATATTTTGTGATTAAACGTTTAATCGTCTTAAAAAAAAGACCTTGCTGGCCAAACTTTCTCGCTACCCTGTATATATATATATAAATATATATATATATATACATATATATATATATATATATATATATATATATATATATATATATACTATATTATATATATATATATATATATATATATATATATATATATATATATATATATATATATATATATATGGACCAAATACGTGTATTTTCTCAAAGGAAATTTTTCCTTGTTCCGAAGATTAGTGAATTTATAGGAAAATCGTTTGACTAATTCATTTTAAATTCATTGATTTCAAAAGTTTGGATAGCTGTTAATTATTTTCAAAATTTTCTATCTCTGTATAGCTTTTCTTTTATCGAGTTATATCAATGCATCGTGGGTTTAAATGTAACATCACATTGAAGAATTAGTGAAATAAGTTGGATATTGATTGTATTAGTATGTTTAAAAGATTAATTTATAATCAACGCTAAATTAAGTAAGGTCTGGACCGTCCAATTATTGTAACACTAATCTGGATTTATTTCAAAGTTTTTCTGTCATGGAAACCCACTAGGGTTGAGGTTTAAAGGTGAAATCTAAGTTTGAAGTCTAAGACTGAGAGCAAATAAATTGTTTACGTGACCGTGAAGGATCTGGCTTTACGTAGAATTCCGAGCTGACGTCTCATAAGAAATCGATGATTTCAACTTGGACCAGTACGATATAACTCTATATATATATATAGGCGATCGACCAAATCCTGGAGGAAGTTGGGGAATATGATGGTGTAGTAATAGAATATTTTTAGAGAATGAATTGAACGACAGTATAAGACATTAAGGACAGCTAAGTACGAAAAATAGTTGAAGACTGAGTATGGAATTTTTGAAAACTATTACGATTATTTTCATCTTACTACTACATTTTAATTATTGAATTTCCACTGAGAGTTATAGAGAGGTCTACTTGACGAAGTGTCAAGGCGATTTCCTTACCACCAATTTTGAACAGAAGTTGAAATGATAACACAAATATTGTAATTAGCAGTTACCCTTAGAAGATAATTATTCATCGAACATGTCCCTTAATTTGCGAAAAGGGGTAAGGATATATATATATATATTTTTTGAAAGTAACGGAGTAATAGTCGTTAAGAACAATATTCTTTCTAAATTTAGGGTATTCCGACTAAAAAAGGGGGCGTCTCCAATAACCAGTCAATATATATAGAGCCTTTAGTACAGATTGACTGGTTATTGGAGACGCCCCCTTTTTTAGTCGGAATACCCTAAATTTAGAAAGAATATATATATATATATATATATATATATATATATATATATATATATATATATTATATATATATATATATATATATATATATATATATATATATATATATATTGAAATATTTATTCTTAAGCCAGAAATATATGTGTGATAATTTTTGAGTTTTTCTTGGAAAAAATTTGTGTATACGTTTAATGAAGTGAGTGTCGGTGTTTCCGAGGATATTTTTGAGCTAGTCCTTGAAAAAGGCTTTGTGAAGCCGAAACGTTGGAATAAGGAATGAAGAAATAAATGATTATATAGAAAAAATCCATTTTATCTAAGCCACATTCCCAAGAAAAACTCAAAAAAAAAAATATATATATATATATACTAGCTGACCCGGCAAACGTTGTTCTGCCATATATAAATTACTTTTATCTATCTATCTTTCTATCTATTCATCTGTCTGCCGATGTATCTCTATCTATCCAACTGTCTATCTATTTATCTATCTAACTATCTATCTATCATTATATCTATCTATCTATTAATCTATCTGACCCGGCAAACGTTTAAATCATTAAAATGGCTATTAAAAAATGTGGGTTGTTGATAGGGTGAAAATTTAGAGTTTTATGTATTTTTTAATGCAACATCATAAAAAAATAAAAATAAAAATTTTGTCCAAAAAATTTATAAAAATGTTTGGGGTGGACCACCATACCACTAATCACTTAGGGGTATGAACAATATATTACGACCTATTCTCGGACCGACTATTGTTATTTTCGATTGCCATCTTGCAATCCTATTGCGGATCTGTGGATAAAATAAAAAAAAATGAAAATCGCGATGGAAAAATAGGGGTTGATCGTAGAAGGGTAAAAAATTGAGAGTAATCTGATTTTTTTTATTCTAAGTCATGACAAAATGAAAATGAAAATCATTCCAAAAAAATTGAAGATTTTGGGTTGTATGTATTTTTGATTGCTGTATCATAAAAAAATAGAACAAAAAATTTTGTCTGAAAAATTAAAAAATTTGATTAAGGGGTGGTCCACCCTTAACATTGAGGGAAATGAAAAATAGATGTTGGCCGATTTTCAGACTTACCCGATATGCACACAAAATTTCATGAGAATCGGTTTAGCCATTTTGGAGAAATTCAACAAATAAAAATAGGGGTTGATCGTAGAGGAAGGCAAATTTAGAATTGAATGTACTTTTGATTGGTGTATCATAAAAAAAATAGAACATAAAATTTTGTTTGAAAAATAAAAAAATTAATTCAAGGGGTGGACCCTTAACATTTAGGGGGATGAAAAATAGATGTTAGCCGATTCTCAGACCTACTTTATGCTCACAAAATTCATGAGAATCGGTCGAGCCATTTCGGAGGAGTTTAACTTCTAACACCGCGACACGAGAATTTTATATATTAGATATATATATATATATATATATATATATATATATATATATATATATATATATATATATATATATATATATATATATATATATATATATTCCTATCCGTCCTCAAGAGATGAATGTTAGAAACATTAAGGTAATCATTGCAGCCGAGAAACAGCCTGTAATTATTTGGACCCCATCAGTATACTCTATCTACCTAATGTGATAACCATCCAGATTATGTCACTAGTACCTGACTATTTCAAAAATGACAAGCAATGACATCAAAGCACTACTATAAATATCATAGCATTTCAATCTTATAATATATATATATATATATATATATATATATATATATATATATATATATATATATATATATATATATATATATATATATACCAACACTTAGTGAGAAAATGCAACCAAGCATTGCATTGATGTTAACGGTGAACACTTTGAACATTTAGTTTAATATTACGGTTAGGATTATACTTTTGGTGACTTGTTTTGTTCAGAATAAATTGTTTATTAAAATTCATTATTATTTAGGATATTTTGTTACATTCAACGTTTATTGCTTTCATATAATAGGTTAATAGTTTTGTTTTACAATGACTATTACAAAATAATTCTGTTTTTATAAACTTTGGGTATAGGGAATGCTTGACAAAAATGAAAGTTACATAATAGAAGATTCTATTTGTGCTATGAAATACAGGGTGTTCCATTTGAAAGAAGAGAGAAAATGAAAGGTTCGAGTTTCCTTTCACCCTGTATACAAAATGGAAAATAATTAAGATTTAATAGAATACGGATCGAGATATTGCATCATATTACGAAACTCTGTTAGGCAAAACGAAATTTTCTTCACCGTAAAATAAGCTACAGAGCGTTGATTTACCTACGATTTTCACATAAACGTGTCCATACCATTTCAAGGACTCTGTATAACATAGCAGAACCTTATATCAAAAGCTTCGAAAAAATGTGAGCAATCCGAATTCGGTATAATATACAGGAGTTCTCATTTTAAAAATAATATGTTCAGTTTGTAACGCAGTTAATCAACACTCTGTATAGTTCGAGATAATTTCAAAATATGGATTATTTTTGTTGATTACGTTTTTTGATACCATCAAATTAAAATATGCTTTATTGTCTTTATAAATTATACTACTACAATTTATCGACAAAGCGAAAAACTAAATAATGTAAAATATAGCAATAAAAACACATCAAGCGAAAAAAATCTATGAAGTAAACAATGTTGAACATGGAAATAAAAACACATTTCCACACAAAATATATACAAATGTTATATTATCAACAATAGAACAAAAATTTCAAAGGAAGCTATTCAATTTGGTCATATCCATATATATATATATATATATATATATATATATATATATATATATATATATATATATATATATATATATATATATATATATATATTTATATATATATATATATATATATATATATATATATATATATATATATATATATATATATATATATATATATATATATATATATATATATATATATATATATATATATATATATATATATATAATATATATATATATATATATATTTATATATATATATATATATATATATATATATATATATATATATATATATATATATATTATATATATATATATATAATATATATATATATATATATATATATATATATATATATATATATATATATATTATATATATATATATTATATATATATATATATTTATATATTATTATATTATTTATTATTATATATATTTATATATATATATATATATATATATATATATATATATATATATATATATATATATATATATATATATATATATATATATATATATATATATATATATATATATATATATATATATATATATATAAATTCATATTTTCATCAACAATAAAGTTCTACCCAAGATGAGACCAGTGGGAAAATGGTCTTCTTCGATATCCAATGATTTCCATCATCTGTTCCTATGAACTGTCGACGCAGGAAATATGAAAAATTCTTCCAACGCTTTTTCATTCTTAATCTAATTGAGTTTTATACACAGGGAAACATTTCTAGCGTCTCCCTTGTCGTATACTCCGTCCGACGTTGACGTTTATATTGAACTAGATAGAGGAGGGCTTCGGGAAATTTTCAATGCCATTGGGGACCATTTCTATGGAAATGTGACTGAATACATATTTTTCCTTGCCTAATCTTGAAAGGTAGAAGTTCATTTCATCTGATTTGAAGAAATTGGCCGAGCTTAATCATGGTTGGTGACTAGGTCAACATTTCAACAACTAATATCATAATAGTTATTTATGTACCAAGTGCGTTATATAGATCCTAACGCCCGATGGGCGTTAGGTTCTAGTAACGCAAGTGGTGCATACAAGATTTTATTTTTCAGGAAAAAATTATTTTATTACAATGAAAAATCGATTTTAAAATCGGTTCATTGCTCCTATACTTTCCATTTTCTTTCTCATAGTAGGCATGTCATTTGATGATATTTGGACGTTTGTGAATATTTTTGTCATCATATTTACTGAATGTCACTGCTTTCTATGTGTAGTCTCATAGAAATAATGAAAATGAAAATGAATTTACTCAAGAATATCATAGAAAATGCAGCCAAAGCTGCAAATAATTCATTGCCGGATAAATCCAGAGTCGTATAAGACAAGTATTATGAAGTATTTGATCAATGGAAGTTGCTTCAGTTGTCCTCGTACAATGAGCGGGCGTTATGATCCATAATGCCCACTCATAACGCCTATTGCTAAAACAAACGAGGTAGAAGCAATCTTCGTCGTTTCCTTGTCTACAACTGCGCTAGTATTTCTAGCTTAAATTTTTGTTATATATCTATGCAATGTAACATGGCAGACATTCAATTTTTTTTGCCATGCTCTAATTTTTTCACCATCATTAAAATGCTCTTCAGGCGCTTTTCGATAGACTTCCATGTTAGTTGTTATTCGTGCGGTGGTTATTATGCGTTGTCGCGGAAATAAACACACACACATGAAAAGTTTACTTAGAGTAAATCAATACGGGGACAAAAGTAACATGTTACTTATGTACCCATAGGGCTGCGTTACTTTTGTACCCTACAGCATTTTTGTTAGAACATGAAAGATAACCTTGAAACGGAACATGCTAGACAAAAACGGATCTAAGCACTGTAAAATCAATCTAATCGAGTATCAATATGCAAATATTAAGATTAATATCATCCCTTTAATACTACATAAACATCAAATAAGTAAACGTCAAAAAGTTTACTTTCGATTTGTGAAATCACGTAGCGTCCTCTCACATGATTTAACAGTGCGTGGCGCGAGCGACGATTGAATGCAACTGAAGGTGACGCCACTGGCTATCACCTGACAGCAGCTAAGTGGTGTTTTGACAATTCTTCAAACCTACAGAGCATTTGTTACTTTTGACCCGCCGTTACTTTTGTACCCGGTCTCCCCTACAATTAGAAATTTCAAAATTTGAATAAATGAATACCAACGTTGCTATTAACCAGAAAACTGACTCTAATTATGCATGCCATCCTATTCAAGAAAACCATACTTTTAATCACAATTATGATATATTTCAGTTCGAAAATAGTCTCCACAAAACCAACTATTGGGAATCCCTTCACAATAAATATAAAAATTCCGGAAACCTAGTTAACGACCAAGTAAACCCTTCACCTATCCTTAATCTGTTCAATATACCTACCAATAACTCTGAATGAATTGATTGTTGTTATTTGGTTTCTCTAATAACCCCTCTGTTCTATTCAATTTTTCGTATTAATAGATCGTTTTGTAATACCATTATTTAATACGAGATGAAGTCAATGTTATAACGAAACGCGTTTACTTAATAGATTTTTATTTCAACCTGTGAAAAATTAGTATATTATTCAACGAGCACAAAATGATTGCTATTTTTCACGAGGGTGAAGTTTGCGACACGAGCTGCAAGCGAGTGTCGCAATTCACCCGAGTGAAAAATTGTAATTCTATGCGAGTAGAATACTATACTTTGTCCACGACTTCCTCGAAAAAATTAGTAATAATCTGCATTTTCAACAATAAAAATAGTTATCAAAAGCGTTGACATAACATTTTCTGTGTTCACTGAAAACTGCATACTCACGTAAACGTCAACTATTTCACTTGACATCGATTCCATTCCTTTCTTTCACTCTGATAAAAATGAAATAGATAATTTATTAGAGGAAATATTCAATAAGTTGGGCATTATATTAAATGTTAGTTTAATAATTTGCCTAAAAGTTATCTTAGTTACATAAAACCTAAAAATCTAATAACAATACTATCCTAACAATGTGAATGATAGTCTCAAGTTTGGACATACGTTTTGAGTGTGACGTCATGCAGTGTATAATAAACGATTAGTCACTAGTGATTAATAGGTATAATTGTACTTCAGGAAGCACACGTATAATGAATGATTTATAGTACAGTCGTGGACAAAAATTTTTATTTCTTTATAAAGTCATGAATATTCATTAGGGTTCTTATTCATTCTCTATGTTTACCCAAAAGTATTAATTATCCTTGTATCGAGGATTTCTTCATGAAAATTAACTCACATAAAAATCACAAGTACAAATATGGAAATTTAACCCTAGAATAAAATGGTTCGTCAAAATTACAACAGTCAAACTAATTTGAACATTTAACTTCGAGATAATTCGTAAGCCGTTTTCAGTTGGTGTTTAAATGCCAGTGGCAATGTGTAAAGTTTTTAGATTTGATGCCGTTATTTGCTACATATCGGCCTTGTTGCGTTAATAACTATAACAGTCGTAAATTTAACGAGCGATAGAAATAAAGTATAACAAAAAGACGATACTGTTCTAGGATGCGTTCAATATAAAATTACAACAGTCAAACTAATTTGAACATTTAACTTCGAGATAATTCGTAAGCCGCTTTCAGTTGGTGTTTAAATGCCAGTGGCAATGTGTAAAGTTTTTAGATTTGATGCCGTTATTTGCTACATATCGGCCTTGTTGCGTTAATAACTATAACAGTCGTAAATTTAACGAGCGATAGAAATAAAGTATAACAAAAAGACGATACTGTTCTAGGATGCGTTCAATATAAAATTACAACAGTCAAACTAATTTGAACATTTAACTTCGAGATAATTCGTAAGCCGCTTTCAGTTGGTGTTTAAATGCCAGTGGCAATGTGTAAAGTTTTTAGATTTGATGTTTTCTAGATAGCTGGAAAATCCGTCGCCAAGTTTACGACACGATAGTATTTTATTTTAGAACCACAGGCTGCATAAAGTAACGAAATGATACATCCACACAGAAAATAATAATGAGCCTGATATCAATCACTGCATATGATTGACCGCATATTCATTATCATAACGCATTTTTCATTAGGACAATGTCAAAATTTATTGATAACAATGAATTTCAGTGATTGATCAATCAACGATTCTGTTGTTATAATGAAATCTAGGTCATTATGATAATGTAAATAAATCATGAATCTAATGAAAAAAGTCATCTTTATAATGTTATTTACATCAGAGCAATGTGAAAAATACATCAAGTTAATGACTACATAGTGATCAATACTATGTACCTTTAATCATCACGACACATTGTCATAATCCCTCTTTTAATAAAGCTATATTCAATAGGCATAACATTAATGATTGAAAACATTAAACTATGTATAGTTCATTATAGCAATGCACTGCGTTCATCACCTAATGTATTAAGTCATTCGGTCAATGTCCGAGCGCATTGGGACAATGCTCAAAGAATCATGGATTGATGAATGTCTAGCTACACCCCCACCGTCTCAACGTAAATATGCCAAATTTCCGCCTAATTCGCTATACGAGTTATATCTATCTAACACTAACAGCCAAACGGTGAAGTGTTATTTGTGTATAAGTAAATTTTTGTGGAAGCAGTCTCTTTAGAAGGTGGTAAGTACAGTAACTGTATTATTTTAATCTTGTTAGTTTTTTATAGCATTTGAATAAAAGTTACGAAAATATTTTTTGCCAGGATACAATCTCAAAAAAATAAGTAGTTACACTGAACAGTGTTGAAAGAGACGAAAGAATGAAAACATGGTGTGTTTCGAGCACTAGTAGTAAAAATATATAAATATATTACATTTTGAACAATTTTTACATTATTTCGCGAACTACTATTAAATTTGGTATAAAAAAATAGATATGCTCAATAATGGAACTTGCTCATACATTGTTTTGCTAAATACCCCTTTAGATTCAGTAAATTACTGAAAAGAAAATTGTATTTACAAAAAATCTACTATTTACTGAAATTTGACGGCCTACACTATTTCAACATCATCTTGAAAAATAATAATTTATTGCAGGTTGTGACCATACTTGTAAGTGTGATCTGGATCTGAAGTAAAAACCGAAATATTCCAAGCACCTTCATATTTATTCAGTATTTACTTTTCCCCAATACAAATCATGGTCGGACAACTATCTGTATAACAACCCAGAGCGCCCTCCACCAAAGATATTGGAAACCAACAATTCACCGCTGAGATCGAAAATGCAGAAACCCGTCGCTAGAATACAAACTTCCTGACATGAGATGTCTACTTTGCAACTGTGGCGTAGGTATGTTTTTTTTTTAAATTATTGAAGAATTTTCCTTGTTCACTCTATGTAATATATTAAATTGTCCATGGTCAACTAGTATATTTTTCATGATTTTTAATTTAATCTTGTATAATTTCATGTAATACCTATTCAATATAATATAGCTATAGTTGCAACTAACTATTATAACTTTACTTCTAGATTGATATGGACTCAACCATGAAGAACGAAAATGATAATTGCTTTCTCAAAAACTGTGAAAAAGAAGTGCCAAAATCATTGCATTTCTGTTCAATGGCAATGTCAAAGACAAGGCGATTGAGTTTCTACTAGGCCCATTGGAAATCGAAAATATCGAGGAAAGTAAGTAATCTGCTTGTGTAGATTGTGTATTTTAGTGAATGCTTTCCACCCCGTGATGCTAATGTTAGTAGTTCAAAAAGAGCTTGATATTATTATTCTATGTCAGATGATGGTTGTTTTGGCCAGGGTTGAAAAAAAAACACTTTTTTCATTTGTTATGAAATCAAATGACAGCTTCAGAGTAATTTGATACATATTTCGTGAACATCATATTTATTAAGTTCATAACATACTTATTTCATTAAAAAGTAGAGTACCAATGAAAAAGAAAAGCAGTTTTCTAAAATCTGGAATTATCTTTTTCCATTCTCGACCATAATATATTTTTATTTCTAGATGAGCGAGATGAGGCAGCCACCAACAAAGTTGTAAAGAAAGATATTACTGGAAAAATGCATAACGAAAAATTTTTACTTACAGCACTCATTTTCATATCTTGCAAAAACACCACAAGAAATTGAAGAATGGATATACTTTTTGAATTCGAAGAAAACTTCAATTCAATCCTTTGTGTTCGCAATTGACGAAGATATAACAAAAATTCAAGAAGAGTATACATACTTCGATGGAATTAGATATAAGTTTTTCAATGTTACAAGAGCTGTTGATAGTTGTTTAAATATTATTTATGTTTCCGATTTAAGTTTTTCTCCAGAAAGTATTATGTTTTGGTCGTTAATTGAATACTTTTTTTAAACCTCAATCCAGGAATTGTATACAGTAAAACACATATCTTATGTCAATATTTGAAAAATTATGAATAAATTGTATTATTCCAATTCAATGAATCTTTTGTTTCTGTTTGTAGTTATCTTTGGAACGTACTCGTTCGACAGTGCCATCATAATTGCTTGGAGCATTAGCAATAATATATAGACATTTTTCCCTATTTGCAATTATATACCTGTTACTATATACATATATATATATATATATATATATATATATATATATATATATATATATATATATATATATATATATATATATATATATATATATATATATATATATATATATATATATATATATATATATATATATATATATATATATATATATATATATATATATATATATATATATATATATATATATATATATATATATATATATATATATATATATATATATATATATATATATATATATATATATATATATATATATATATATATATATATATAAGTGTAGTCTATTTTATTCATGAAAACAAAAATTTTAAGGAGGTACAACCTGTAGGCTCAGATCGATGTATTTTTACATTATATTAACGTCTCCGAACATTGAACGATGTTCGAAAGTCATTGTGCGCATGGCTTAGAAATAATGTATCGGTGATTGAGTTAACGTCCTGGGTTCCTTAATTCAATGACTGCAGGTGATAGGTTGATGTACAGAAAACATAAATATCATGCTGGATGTTGATTGACTGATACACAATGGTCATTAGTAGAATGTACTTTGTTTTTAAATCTAGGTGATGAAATAAATGCCTCTCGGGGATTGATATAATCACTTGAACATCAAGCAATTAATAATAATACATTAAATCAATGAACTCGAGCATCGGTTGAAAATTGATGTCCAAATACATTATCACAATGGTTTTATTCATTATATTCACGTACGTTTTTCGTTCTGTGTACTAAACAAAAAAGAACCATATACGCTGTTTATCCATCAAAGAGAAGAAGAATGACCTACATATGCGCTATTTGTCCATCAAAGAAAAGAAGAATGACTACCATGTACTGAACATAGATCCAATTAATGCTTTGAATGTTGAAGCAATTTTCATTTCATGTTAATAAATATAAAATACTTAATATTACTTTTTTGGAAATGTTTTTTTTTTCGTAATCCCATACTGTTATTTTGATTTAACGGTATTCAGATGACAATTGTAAAGTCAGTGTTAACGGCCGCCGGCTGTTATAATTTTATAACGGCCGGTGGCCGTTAAGAAATCACTTGTTCAAATATTTATTTCAAAACATCATTCTGCTTACAATAACAACATTGAAATCTTGGTCCACATCGAGTTAAGAGAATAAACCTCTGATTTTCATTTCGCATAGGCTAATAATACATCTTCATTAACCACCTTTACATTCTTGCTTTTACGCCACATTTCAAAATGTTCATATCCTTTTTGATATCGCTCTTGAGTTATTTTCGGCAGTTAATCAACACTCGCTGCACTGCACATGATTCTCCCAATATTTCTAAAGGAATTTGATTTTGTTCCTCAATTTCATCCATGGTCGTCGTTAAAGCGAACTTGAGAACACAAAAAACTGACGTTGTTTATAAAACTGTCAAACTGTTCCAGTACAACAGAGTGCACGACGTTGGGATTTTTCTTTAGAATTGCGAGGTACGGGGTTTTTTCTTTCTTCGGAATCAAAATATAATCTTTCAACGGGATTACGAAAAAATTTTAACGACACACGGCCGATACGCAAATAACGGATTCGGTTAGTTATAATACAATAATTACAATATCCAACCTCATCCGTTATTTGCTACATATCGGCCTTGTTGCGTTAATAACTATAACAGTCGTAAATTTAACGAGCGATAGAAATAAAGTATAACAAAAAGACGATACTGTTCTAGGATGCGTTCAATATAAAATTACGAATAGTTATGAATAGCGATTTTCATATTTCACTGAATGAATAATATTATAATTCTTCACCCTGGCACCAGTTTTCAATCATACTGCACAGCAGTCGCACATCTGACTGGTCCTGCTAGTTCTTTTATCCGAATATCCTGCTGATCCTGCTATACAAGTACCTCATAGTAGGGCCCGATTATAACAGAGCCCTTTTCACGTTTGAATGCAAATTTATTTTTATGTACGCGAAATAAAAATACATGTGTGCATCTCTGAAGGATAAACCTGTAAATAGATTTCACTTAATTCATCCTGAAAGCGATAGCTGAACAAAATGGAGCAGCTGCTCTTGTAGTGAATTCAGAGAGCACGGTCGGTAGAACAACACAACAATGACTACAATAGTTCTTTGAACGTCTTTCGCGGCATCTTACAACGTACAACTAGTCGTTGACGTTTCTTAAATCATAAGAGCAGCTGCACGCTCTTATGACTCGTGCCATAAGGATTTGACACGGGGTGAGGTTTCTACTGTAGTATTTGAAAACTAGAAGAATAAAAAGGAAGCACTTTCTTTATATTTAAAAAACTCTATCGCAGCGAGCTGCATTAGAAAAGCAGGTTTTCAAAACGTATCCAGTTTAAAAAATCTATTCATTCAATTATGATTTTTGTTTCAAATCCAAAAAACAAAAATTGCGCCCTCTATCGTGTAGAACTGTAGACAATATTTATTTCCTCCTACGAAAATTCATATCGAAATAAATACCATTCAAGATATCATACGAAACTACCTACTCAAAAACTATTGCTCCGAAATTACGCCCTTTATCATGTAAACATGATTTATTTCTTCCCCCAGGGGGTCAACCCCCCAACCAATGCGAACCAAAACCAATCCCATCCAAGATATCATTCGAAACTACTTTTTAACAAACTTTCAACCTCAATGGCTCAAAATTGCACCATTTATCGTGTAAACAAGATGTATTTCTTCCCTCGGGGGGTCAACCCCCCAACCAAATCGAACCAATCCTTTTCAACTTATCATATAAAATTACCTAGATACAAACTCTCAACCCTATTGCTACAAAATTGCTCCGTTTTCCTGTAAACAAGATTTATTTGTTTCCCCAGGGGAGTCAACCCCATCCAAGATATCATACGGAACTACCTATTTACAAACTTTCAACCCTATTGCTATTAAAATAGGCTTTTTAGCCCTCTCTAGCACTTAAAAGTAAAAACAGAAGTGTAAAAAGATCCTCTTTTTTCTTTGGGTTATATCCTACTTCTCACAAAATGAAACAAAATTGGTTCTCCAGTAAGTGTATAAAAGGGTGTGAAATGAATAACTTATAAAATATTTTTAGTTTTCAACAACTTTTTCGAGCTACCGTTTAGTTTTTTGTTTAGTTAAATACGCCGGGGATTTGTAGTTGATAAGGCAGTAAGTGATAACGAAAAGTTTTCTAGTTTACCGAACGTCGTTCGAAAAATATTATCTATAGTTTCTATAAATCTTCATTTTTTTTACAACTTTGATTCATCTACTGTTGGAATGTATGTAAGCATTAGCACACATAAAGATAGCCTGAGGTTAAAGTTGAGATAAATATATAGTATAGAGGTATCCGAGGATTAGGCATATATATAACATTTTCAAATAAACGCTTAAGGTCTATAAATACGGACTTGTTCTTCAAAGGGCGTAAGGTTGTGATAATGATTGGATCGTGGAGCTTTACTTTCGAACCTGAAATAAAATATCATGAATATCGAATTGAATCCAGGTTGTTAAAAAAGTAATCTCGTGAATAAGAAGTAGTATCAGCAGGTGAAATTTCTTTTTTGCAAACAGCCAAGAGTGTAAATTATGATGTTTTTGAAGTTCAAGATGCATGCGTGAAGTTTTGTTTAAAATTACATGTAATTTCCATTGAACCATTTTAATGGAATGAGAAAATTTTATTGCTCATACAGAAATCGCTTTATCTTCAAAACTGCCAATTAGAATGTCGGATTCTAGATATGCCCAGAAGAAGTTGATGTATATACTGCCGAAATAACATCAGTAAAAACCAAGAAAACGAAAATATGATTATTGTTGGCACAGTTTTAGACATTTTATTTCCAAAAACCCACAAAGTATAGAAAAAGACCGTGGTAAAAGAGCTCCGTCACTCAGGTTATGATTTTCTGTCATCTTTTTCTCACATATAAATTCTTAACCACCTCAAATATATTTGGAAGGGATGTGAAGTTGACCGAAACATTAACTCCCACGAAAAGGGCAGCTGTTAAAGAAAAGTGTTGAAACTCACGAAGGATTATGCATCAATCTCAACTCAATTCACTTACCAAATTTAGACCCTTCATTCCGATTTGCAGAATCTGTTGAGGTATGCAAAACCTCAAAAACCACGATAAAACAAGAAATCTTCAGTTGAAAATGGTTGAAGAACAAAGTTCATACTTACTTCCATCAGCCACTCCCTAGTATCAGCCTAATCTACGTCCATTTTTTCAACCCTCTAACTGAAGTTGTCATGGGTTTGAGCGTACAAAACTCATTGAAAACAGTTTTTGGTACCACCCAACGATTTTCTACAGATCAATTATGATATGGTGGATGCGCAAATTGTTGATAATAATGTTTCGAATGAAACGATGAGCTAACATACCGATACAGTTTTATTTTAAACATCAAAAGACGAACACCCGTTTCATCCATAGTATTAAAAAATGTATCAACAAACTGCAAATAGTTGTCTGTCAACTAGCCGAAACATTTATATAGATCCTAAGGCCCGGAGGATTTAATCAATGGTAGGTGCTTCATTTCTCCTCGTACAACGGGCGGGAGTTATGATCCATAATGCCCCCTCATAACGCCCTAGGGCATAATGAGTGTATTTATAGCAACCGTATCTAAGGTAAAATCAACAAATTATAAACAAGTGAAAAATAAAATGTATCTATTTTTCACTTTATTATTTGTTGATTTTACCTCAGATACGGTTGCTATAAACATACTCATTATGCCCTAGGGCGTTATGGATCATAACGCCCCTCATTGTACGAGGAGAAATGAAGCAACTCTCGTTGATTAAATACTTCATAATCCTTGTCGTATACCACTCTGGATTTATTCGGCAATTAATTATTTGCAGCTTTGGCTGCATTTTCTGTGATATTCTTGGTAAATTCATTTTCATTTCCATTATTTCTATAAGACTACACAAAGAAAGAAGCAATGAAATTCACGAAATATGATGACAAAAATATTCACAAACGTTCAAAATATCAACAAATGACATGCCTACTATGAGAAGGAAAATGGAAAGTATAGGAGCAATGAACCGATTTTAATATCGGAAAATATCACTTTTTTTCCCGCAAGAAATAGTATAAAATTGCGAGAACACTGTGTTAAATTAAGTAAAAAATGTTTCTCCATTAAAAAATGGCTAATGCATACATAATACTGATTAGAGAATTTATTAACTACAAATAAATTACATTTTTTTGGCAACAATTTATTCATTTATTAAATATGAACAACTACTCTTTTAACATTATTCGTTAACTATTAATGAATATTTATTAACAGTAAATGAATTTTTTTTGAAAGAATTTCTTTTTTCATGTACCGTACGATGGGAAGATTATTCATAAAAAATAATGCTATAACCTTTTATAATACATATACGACGCACTAATAATTTTCACAGAAAACAAATTTCTGTATGGCTTATTACAACAATTGTTCTATTATTAATTTCATTTTCTCCACATTTCAATAAAATATTACTAATTTACTTGAACTAAAAAAATTTTTTATTGAAGTTATGGCGGAACAAAAAGTGTTAAAGTAGTATTCACACTTGGAGATCATACATAAGTCTCCGTTGATTGTATTAGAGTGAATATTATTTTACAAATGTTAGTAGTTCCTATTTAGGTATTTTATTGATAAATCTCATTGTGATTCTATGCTACGCCATTAAAAATATTACCTAAATACTAGTCTTAAATAGAAAAAATTATAAGAAAATGGTTTATTTGAATAAATCTAATGGAATCGAGCACAGGTCAACTTATTCATGTGATAAATACGCATTTTGAAAAATCTCACGTGAGATTCGAGTAAGGGGGAGGGGGTCGAGCAAAATCTCACGACAGGGGGGATGGGGGATCCAAAAATCCCCAAAATTATCCCCCTTAACTCTGTAATTTATCAGTTTGTGTATGTATTAATAGATTAATTTCATTTTGAGAATCAAAATTGGATTAGGTATATTTCTCGAATTATTTGAATTCTGATTCAGATCAGATAGTTCAGATCAGAAGTGAAAACAAATTGAAAGATTTTTTTTGAGGTGATACCTACGTATTGTATATATAATACGTACAAATATTTCCTCAGAAGTCTGAATCGAGTGATGAAACGTTCTTTTCCCTTTTCAATATTAAAATGAACTACAAGAAGATCTCAAAGCACCTAAGCAATATTTCAACGTGAAATTATGAGAAAAATCGAACGAATAGAAGGGAAAAAGATTAAATGGAATAATGCATACATGAGAGCTTTTATCCCCATTCCACGATAAATACCCTTACTCTCTCACAACAAGTTTCTTTCAGATATAGCGCAAACATCGTCTTAATACGCAAACAACACACCTTATGCAAAAACGGCCCAGTCCTAGCCGTTATCTTCGTTTCCCACCTTTTCGACCCTTCTCCCTATTCCGTAGGTATATTCCGTACCTTACCCTCGAGCGAGAATAAATTCCCACGCAGGGGTTGCAGCAAGTACAACACCTCACGACTTTGAAATGTGTTACGATTCTCGACCTTTCTGCTCCTCGCCAGTGCCGGATTAGCCACGTAGCAAGAGTAGCAAATGCTACGGGCCCCGCGAATTGGGGGGCCTCGCGCTCCAACGCCTGTCTGACAGTAAAATAAAATAAGTTTAGATAAGCGTAAAACATCTTGCATGCATAAAACGCGAAGCGCTTAAGCACTCCCACCTGAAAATCTAAAACTCGATTTCGTCACGTTAAATCGTAGGTATAGGTTGTATGATACCTACCACGAGAAACGTTGGTGTCAAAATCTACAATAATTTAAAGTTGTACCACATTTCTAAAAATTGAGCGCTGGCCGCTTAGTTATGTGTTTGTACTTTTTGCACTGCACTACACGCAAGTTGGTAGCACTGCAAAACTAACAAGGAAATTCCCTGATATTGTCATCAATCGAGCTAGTCGTAAAACCCGAACAAATGAAATATTGACAATTAAACTATTAGAATTTGATGTACATTCATATTTGGCACAACGAAAAAAGCTGTAAAATGCTTTTTAGATGTGAGCCATTCTTGAAAAAAATTGTTTTGAGTTCGAGTCTTTCGAGTTGTTCGGGTCTTTGAATAAGCTTCAAGTAGGTACTGTTTTAGGATCTAGTTCTCGATAGTTGAAAACTAAACGGCAATATCAAAAAATAGTGCAGAATAAGGTTGCTACGGTTGTATGTTTGATTCACATTGTTAGTCTAACATTGTATTTTAGTTGAATCAGTTTACATTCCACCATATTATTGTAACACCAACATTTGTGACCGTAGGCACATTGGTTCAAATAGCTCTTTCACAAGTATCATGGATGTCATTTGCTTACATTGATATGAATTTGAATTTGATTGTTCGTATGTAATTTTGATTGTACCTAAGGAATATTTAAAATAATATACGTTTGAACTATTTTACTACCAAAGTTTGAAAAAGCCAACCAATGATTGATTCGTAAAAGTTATAAGAAAAATATAGGAAGTTTATTTCAAAAACTGGTATAATTACACGCACATACATAGCCGCTCCGGGTTGTCACGCACACACATTTTCGGTTTTATGCTCTAATCTGATTTAATACCATAAATTTGAGTACCTAAAGCAAACCAAGGGCCTCTTGGCCGAATTTTCTACTGGCCCCGCGCTGGCTTAATCCGGCACTGCTCCTCGCAGATGTGCATTGATATCCATTCCAAGAAACGGAAATTTCCCACCAATCTTGGTAATCCACTATCCCTTCTTTCGTCCAGAGATTGAGCGTGGTTTTCATGGAAATATATTGAATTCCCTTGGCCGATAATTTCTGAAGAAATTGAATGAATATTTCACATTTCTCAAGCAATTTTATCTGGCAAACGTTGCTGATAATTAGTTTTTGTTACAATATGACAAAATAATAGAGAATTGTTACTGATGGAGTTAATATGGAGATAATACCTATATATATATATATATATATATATATATATATATATATATATATATATTATATATATATAATATATATATATATATATATATATATATATATGTATATATAATATATAATACAGTTCTGGAATTATACAGGAAAAATCGAACATTTCGTAGTTCTTCTTTTGCCTATATCTTTTTATTTTACGAAATTATTTTTCAAATTTTGCCACTTTTCCATATCAATTTTTTTTAGGCTTTCCAAATATCTGAATAAAATTTATATACAGAGTATCATATAAATTGGGCCACCCTCAACTTTTAATTTTCAAATACAGACCTGTATTTTTTATTGCATTTTTTTCAATGCCAAGAGTCATGTTTCATATTGTCGAAGTATTTTCATCTGAATTACAGAGCGTTTTGGCAATATTGAACTATTACCAGCAGAATTTCAACATTTTTTTCGAATGCCAGCTGTAATTTAAAAAAATATCATAGAATAAGGTATAAAATGCCTCGTATAAGTTCAATGTTTCCAAAACACTTGATGATTTAGATAAAAATAAAACGCCATGCAATAAAAAATACAGGTTCGTATTTGAAAATGAAAAGTTGAGGGTGGCCCAATGTAAACGATACCATTTATATAAATTTTATTCAGCTATATGGAAAGCCTAAAAAAAGTTAATATGGAAAAGTGGCAATACGCTACTTTGCCCCCATTTAACCAACCCTCTATCTCTTACCGTTATCGAAATCCCCATGCATAGACTCGAATTTGAATAGCTCTGTATGTATGAATAAATATATATATATATATATATATATATATATATATATATATATATATATATATATATATATATATATATATATATATATATATATATATATATATATATATATATATATATATATATTGTTGGGATTTTCGTGGTATAACAGATATTAAATGACTGATAAAAATAGATTTAATTTACTCGACGTTTCGGCTCTATTTTTGGAGCCTTTTACAAGAGTTTCATCAAGAGTATTTGAACGTTATGTGTGATCTATTATGTTTCAGAAAGATAGGGCATAGTCCTTCATGTTTGTTCTTTAGTAGGAATATGCGTCTTGATTTGGCTGCCACCAGTTGACGATGTAGGCTTCTTAGATATTTCAGGTCACATATTGTTTGTTTTCCGTATCTTATTTTCATGTTCTTGTAGAAACCATTTTGTTTGCGTTGTTCTATGGTTGCTGTGTCCCCATCTTGTTGTACTTGTGTATTTTCCATTATTAATTGATTAGAAATTCGCCCTTTCACCATGGGAATATATTGGTTTGGATTGGTTTTGTATCTGTATATTATAGATTGTTGGTATTTTCGTGGTATAACAGATATTAAATGACTAATAAAAATAGATTTAATTTACTCGACGTTTCGGCTCTATTTTTGGAGCCTTTTACAAGAGTTTCATCAAGAGTATTTGAACGTTATGTGTGATCTATTATGTTTCAGAACACGTAAATTAAATCTATTTTTATTAGTCATTTAATATCTGTTATACCACGAAAATCCCAACAATCTATAATATACAGATACAAAACCAATCCAAACGAATATATATATATATATATATATATATATATATATATATATATATATATATATATATATATATATATATATATATAATCTCTTGATAATTATTAGCAATAACAGGCTGGTTGAATCTTAAAAAACTCGATTCTATTAAAGAGTTGACGTTTTACTTCGATATTCTCAATTGAAATTTCTTTGACATTTATTGATGTGAAAAAATTGAAAAAATTGAAAAAAAAAGGCTGCCTTGTCCTGCTAGTTATTTACTATATACTATTCAGTCTAATATTAACATTCAAAAATGTTATGATTAGAAGGTAAGGGAAACCAAAGAAACCTTTACCTACGTAATGTTTGAAAATAAAAATAATAGGGTATTATTTATCTAACAACAAAGAAATGAGTCATGGGAAAACATTAAAGATGTGGAGTAAAATTATCGGTATAGTACGTTTATATGGAAGCAGCCGTTGACACGTGTTTCGGACTCTTTGGTCCTCATCAGAACGGCGTAGCAAAGCATTGGATTGAAAATTTGAAGATGAAAATAGTACAACAAACAAAATCCTCTGATACGGAAGACAATCACCCTCATTGTGGTTTATTGTTTGAACTCTCCGGTATGGGAGATTTGGTCAAACTTTGCCACGGAGGCGATTAATGCTATCCGCGAGAACTAAGAACGAGTAAATAAACAATAACAAAGAAATTAGTCGCGGGAAAATATTAAATAGGTAGAGCAAAATTATCGGTATAGTTCGTTTATATGGAAGTAGCCGTTTTTAATGAAATTTTTTATTTATTTAGAATTTCAAATCTTTTAAAAAAAGTTACTTACAGTTTATAAAAACCTTGAAACTCTCACCTATTTAATATTTTCCCGCGACTAATTTCTTTGTTATTGTTTATTTACTCGTTCTTAGTTCTCGCGGATAGCATTAATCGCCTCCGTGGCAAAGTTTGACCAAATCTCCCATACCGGAGAGTTCAAACAATAAACCACAATGAGGGTGATTGTCTTCCGTATCAGAGGATTTTGTTTGTTGTACTATTTTCATCTTCAAATTTTCAATCCAATGCTTTGCTACGCCGTTCTGATGAGGACCAAAGAGTCCGAAACACGTGTCAACGGCTGCTTCCATATAAACGTACTATACCGATAATTTTACTCCACATCTTTAATGTTTTCCCATGACTCATTTCTTTGTTGTTAGATAAATAATACCCTATTATTTTTATTTTCAAACATTACGTAGGTAAAGGTTTCTCGTGTTTCCCTTACCTTCTAATCATAACATTTTTGAATGTTAATATTAGACTGAATAGTATATAGTAAATAACTAGCAGGACAAGGCAGCCTTTTTTTTCAATTTTTTCAATTTTTTCACATCAATAAATGTCAAAGAAATTTCAATTGAGAATATCGAAGTAAAACGTCAACTCTTTAATAGAATCGAGTTTTTTAAGATTCAATCAGCCTGTTATTGCTAATAATTATCAAGAGATTAAAAATAGATCACAGGCAACAACAATTCGAATAAATATATATATATATATATATATATATATATATATATATATATATATATATATATATATATATATAGGATCGATATTTTCACAGGTTGTGTGGTTAATAAATAAATACTTTAATTTAGATATTTCTATCGTAGTATAAATAACGTTTCAGTCGTCACTGCGACCTTTTTCAAATTATGTCCTACGTTTATTGCTCTGGTCACTAAAATATAAAAGAGTTATTTTTTTCTATATTTTACCTTAAAAACAATTAATTACTTATATACACTTACACACATATATAAGTATTCAATTGTTTTTAAGGTAAAACGTAACTCTTTTATATTTTAGTGACCAGAACAATAAACGTAGGACATAATTTGAAAAAGCTCGCATTATTTATACTACAATAGAAACATCTAAATTAAAGTATTTATTTATGTACCACACAACCTGTGAAAATATCGATCCAATATAGTCAAATATGGTTCAAGAAAATCAATCTGTGAATATATATATATATATATATATATATATATATATATATATATATATATATATATATATATATATATATATATATATATATATATATATATTAAAAAAACTCAGGATGACCTTTCTGTGACATTTAAAAAAATGCACGTACATAACATTATTAGGTACTGTAAAGCAATTGAGACCACATTTAATTTTATGAAAAATTGAATCAGAATTCATTTCCGGAAAATAAAATGAGTATTTGCCTGAATATTCTATAATTTTCCGATATGATGATATTTAAATGTAACAATTTTAACAACATTGCAGTTTCAATTTGAACGAATCTGTATTTAAAATAATTATAGAATTGTAATAGTATATTTCGTTTAATATGAAGTTTGGAAAAATAACAAATACAGGAGAACATCAGTTAACAAAAGTATTACCTATTCTGTAGTTCTAGTTATTCACTTTGAAATTTCAAATGACAAGTAAAGGGCATGTAACACATCGTTTGAAATTTTTTTGTACTGACTCTAAATTCATCAGAAAGATAAAATCTTACCATTTATTTTTAAGAAAAAAACATCTCTGAACTTTTGAATTTTATATTGTCTCATGCAAGCCATTTCGGCCTTCTGTTTTACGTCCAAACGACTTTTTGCTTTAGTACTTTTGAAATCAGTGGTTTTTGCAAGTCATTTCAAATATCTTGGAGTTTTAAAATAACGTCTTATGAAATAATGTCGAAAAATAATCCGTTTATACGATCTAAATTTACCAGGAACAACTGGTTGGATAGTATGAGCATTTAAGGTGATGAATTTTCGATGTCAATAGACAATTAAGAATTTAAAAATTCCAATAATTCAAGTTTTTTTCATGTAGTGCTTTCATACGTCCTATGAGTGCATCTGAAATACCAAAGTTGATACCTAGATCTACAAGCTATTGCAATTACAAAACGAGAAATAATGTAAACCGATGTCACCCTCAAATTAGAAATCAAACTCTCTTTGGAATGTTCTCAAAACCTCATGTTGTCGAAATAATCTAGTGGCCTCTATACATACGGTACGAATAAAACATTCCACTTGAATATGAAATTTCGAAAAAATTCCAAATTAAGCAAGTCGATTTTTAGTTGAGGCGATTCATCCATTGACATTATTACCCGTTTTGTAGTTGCTACTTCTTTGTATCTAAGTATATATACCTAGGTATATATATATATATATATATATATATATATATATATATATATATATATATATATATATATATATATATATATATGAGCCATTTATTTTGAAAGTGGCCTAACTCCATTTATCTTCAAATCGAGATATTTATAAGGCTTTGCGTTTCAATGAATTTAGAAATATACGTATAGGATACTAATGAGTGATACTGCTTGAGTGTATCTAAGGGTGTTTAATTTATAGTTTCTATTAAAATAATCGCAATTGTTAAAGTAATAATATGCGTTTTGTTATCAAGAATGGAGTTAGGCCACTTTCAAAATTAACAACCAGATTCATTCTAAAACTTGAAGGTGCCCAAGTCCACTCAACATTGAAAAAACAATACTGAATTTATTTTACATATCTTTAAAACACTTCGGAAACATAATTTATGCGATTCAAAACATTTTCTAACTACATAACGTACAAAATTACAAAAATAAGTTTATTACAAAAAAATTTGTTACTCATCTACATTTTCTGCGTGTGTAAGCGATTTGAAGTAATTATGATGTTCCGGTGCTATGTATCGTAATAGTTCAATTATGTCCTCAAACTTTGCTGTTGTAATTTGTCTGATATTTTTATACAATGGTGCCAATACAATATTTTTTTGGTCTACCCCGACGTGGTAATAAATTCAAGATTTTAAAATTTTCATTCTTATTGATTGATTAACAAAACTAAATTTGAATTTACTACGTTTATTATCACAAAATATTTTGAAAAATATAACACTGCGATTGCAATTTCGGTCACTAGACCATCATCGGGCAGATTGAGTTAACAACTCTGCCCGATGATGGTCTAGTGACCGAAATTGCAATCGCAGTGTTATATTTTTCAAAATATTTTGTGATAATAAACGTAGTAAATTCAAATTTAGTTTTGTTAATCATGTTAAATTATCACGTAGTAACGACGGATTCCATCAACTATTCTTATTGATTGATGACGATGTCTTTTTCATAACTTTGTACGGTTCATTTCAGACAAAACGTATCCAACATTGCATCTTCTAATAATTTTGTTGATACAAAATCTTCTTGTCTCATTCCATTCAAAAAAATTATTACCTTTCCGACACTTTTCAATAATCTTGTACTAATCTTGGGGAACGAACAGTATAAAATTATTTTCTAATGACATTTCTACCACGCCAAAATCTCTATCATTTGGTGAAAATAGATGTCCTGATATTACAAATTTGTGGAGTTAGGCCACTTTCAAACTAAACTATATATATATAGATATATATATGAATATATATATATATATATATATATATATATATATATATATATATATATATATATATATATATATATATATATATATATATATATATATGAATATATATATATATATATATATATATATATATATATATATATATATATATATATATATATATATATATATATATGAATATATATATATATATATATATATATATATATATATATATATGTGTGTGTGTGTGTGTGTGTTTGTGTGTGTATATAGAGTGAGATTGAACCTTATGACGTTTTCTATGATTCTACGATATTTAGATAACCCACATACAATGTAATAATTGACAAGGGGTGAGTACCCACACAGTTATCCTCAGAAGCGTGTCCACCATAGCTTTAAGTGCACTCACGTGTTTAAATCGTTATAGTAATAATTACTAAATAAGATACCCCTATGAAATATCACCCGGTTCATTGAATAAGAGTGAGGGTGTTGAAATTAACTGCAAACTTTCTGATACTAAATCAAAATTAACGCCAATCAGGAAAATTTTTTGTACGAAATATTCCCTGAAAGTATTATCAAATTTCTGATACATAGTTATAAATCATTGTGCTACATCCATATTCAAATGATTTTTCGAAATTTATGGATATATATATATATATATATATATATATATATATATATATATATATATATATATATATATATATATATATATTGAACGTTAAAGTAAATAATTTAAAGATTTTATTTCCCTAACGAACAACATAACTAAAAATGCATTTCCCAACAAACTCAATCACAAGTAACCCAACTCCAAAAAGGAATCCATGCACAAAAGATATGAAATAATAATAAATCACCATCCCCATCCTCATCATATCATCTTTTCTGATTCAAAAATAACATTAATAAGCATGATCTAAATTTCTAGTTAATAATGTCTTCATAAACACAAATCTATAAATTAATAAATAAGAAATGTTTATGTACATTACGTGGGTAATGGATTATTTGTTTTCCCTTATCAACTAGTATTAGTAGACCTGACTACAGATATTAGACTGAATGTCACTTAACTAGCTGCTGAAGGAGGCCACAGTTATGAAATGATAAATTAAACAGAGTTGTCTGGTTTTGACATTTCAAATTTTTTAAAGTTCCACAGTAATTATTCTGCTCTTTCATAGATTTTGGAAAAATCAGAAATTACGAGGTAAAACCCTAACTTAACAATAAAATCATTTGTCAAACATAAATATCGTGTTATTACACTATATATTTATATTTATTTGAATTGTGGTTGCCTGTGAACTATTTGTAACTTTCTGATAATTATTAGCAATAACAGGCTTGGTGAATCTCAAAAAACTCGATTTTATTAAAAAGTTGACGTTTCGCCACGACATTCGTAGCTTTATCAAAACTTTTGAAAAATTGAAATTTCTTTGACATTTATTGATTTGAAAAAATTTGAATAGTTGAAAAAGACTACTATGTTTCATCAAAATTTTTCGGCTGTGGCCGTTCTCTGTTATTTATTACGTGCTATTCAGTCCAATATTAACATTCAAATCTGTTATTATTAGATGGTAAGGGAAACCACAGAAACATTTACCCACGTAATGTTCGAAATAGGTTCAAATTAATAAAATCGAGTTTTTTGAAATTCACCAAGCCTGTTATTGCTAATAATTATCAAAAAGTTATATATATATATATATATATATATATATATATATATATATATATATATATATATATATATATATATATATATGAAGAACTTGGTTCTCGGGATGAACCGCGTAAAAGATTTGAAAAATCTCGACGTTTCGGCTCCTTTTGCGAAGCCATCTTCAGGAGAAATTCATTGGAAAATAATTCAGTTACGTGGTCTCAATCTGCCTACTCCACGAATCGAATTAGGAGGAATCGGAAATAATACGATTGCGTGGTCTCAAACTGCCTACTCCACCAACCGTTTCCTCATAATTCGATTCGTGGAGTAGGCAGATTGAGGCCACGTATCTGAATTATTTTCCCTTGTAATTCTCCTGAAGATGGCTTCGCAAAAGGAGCCGAAACGTCGAGATTTTTCAAATCTTTTACGCGGTTCATCCCGAGAACCAAGTTTTTCAAATACTTTCGACCGCGGAAATCTTTCTGAACATATATATATATATATATATATATATATATATATATATATATATATATATATATATATATATATATATATATATATATATATATATATATATATATATATATATATATATATATATATATATATATATATATATATATATATATATATATATATATATATATATATATATATATATATATATATATATATATATTTTTCAATCAATATATAAGAAACAGGGAATTTATAAATCAAAACGAACAATCAATATTAGTTGCAAAATAATTTCGGTTTTTCAAATATTATTGTTTATATTCTTCAGTATTGTATGTCAAAGAAATATTTATAAATTCATATTACAAGTATCAATAATCATGGTTCACACTATAATTACTTCATTATTCTCACGTAATACGTAATTCCATTATAGCACATGACCGGTAACTGGAAAATACGTAAAGAAATCTTGTTCAGAAAGCATATCTGCCACCTGGTAAACGACACAGGGGTATGCCTTGAGAATAATCTCACACAAAATAAAGATACACGCACCCCAGGGCTAATACTCTATTTGGGTGGACAATTCAACCAGGGGGTCCTTTGTAAATTCATTTCAATAATAAACCAGTTGAATTAGAATGATTTCGAAATGGTGGGAGAATTTTAGCCCCTATGTGATACAGGTAGACTTTGAGTATATAAGGAACAAATTTTTCGATTAGGATATTCACTTCGTCGTTGTTGATGTTACTGTTAACTTGATTGTTGAAATCGTTATTCGAGGGAATGTGGCCTTAGTGGCCCATTCCCTCCGTTGTTATGTTGTGGGCGCCTTATCATGAGTGTACAGTAATATAGTGAGTGTTCTTCATTATGTGTAAGTATTAATTTATTCATATTATTGTCATATTGTAATTTTAAGCTTATTATAATTATATAAATATTTAAAAGCATTCAAGCCAAAGCATAAATAATTTAAATTCGGTTTCCCTTAATTTGTATGTAGAAATTGTAACAAATTTTATATTGGTTAAATCTATCGAAACTTCAGGAAAAGAATCAAAGAACATAACAATTCTAACTATTTAGTATTTTGAGTACTAAATACGGTTAAAATATTTTTTGTTGTAATAATTGTACTTCTTCTTAAGGCGCTTTTTGGCACTTCTCCATCATCAAACAAGTAAAGCTTTATTAACTCAAGTATTCTCCAGTATCTTTATATTGTTTTCAGTTTGTTGAAAATTAAACAAATTATTTATGTTTTCAATAAATGAATTGACCAATGACCTACATTTTCAGTATTAATACCTACATAGGTTTTTCTTGAATATAAAATGAAAATGATAATGAAAATATTAAAAATTTTAATGGAAATATTAGTATATTTTTCATTGCGTAGCAGTATTTTTGGTTAAAATATTTAATGTGAAATAAGAATATCTAGTATTTAGTATACGATTTGAAACTAATGAAACGGTTTGTTTATTTCATTGAAAAAATCAAAAACGATTTGAATTCAGCAGGTTACTTGGTGAAAAAGAATATATATATATATATATATATATATATATATATATATATATATATATATATATATATATATATTTATTTTTGGTTTTTCTTTGACCTAATATATATTTTTTCGTAATATGTTCTTGGTGTTAGGTCACATTAAATAATGCAATTTAGGTGTCATGCAAATGATTGTGTATTGACGTTTCGACCATTTTATGGCCTTTTTCAAAATCTATAAAGCTTAACGTAGATAATAAAACATTTTCACTACATATATTATCACAGTCAAATAAAAATACATTCAGAAATAACTTACCTAGCAACACCTTTGACCGTGATAATATGTGTAGTAAAAATGTTTTATCATCTATTGTTTTCATTTTAGTTTCTTGACTATCTACGTTAAGGTTTATACATTCTGAAAAAGGCCATAAAATGGTCGAAACGTCAATAAAAAATCATTTGCATGACACCTAAATTGCATTATTTAATGTGACCTAACACCTAGAACATATTACGAAAATATATATATATATATATATATATATATATATATATATATATATATATGAAGAAAAATTAATTTTTCGTGGCTGTGGCCATCTTTAGTTCAATATTAGCAGTCAGGTCTGCTAATATTAGATGTTAAGGAAAACAACATAAATCCTTATCCTCTTGATGTACAAAATAGGTTCTCAATAATTTGATCTATAGAATTTTTTTTTGAAAGACAACCATAATTTCGATGTTAAATATTATACATATTCTAGAAAAAATGATGTTAGTTTGGACGTTTTAAATTAGATAGATTTTCAACTTCGATAGCCTCTTTTTGCTAATGAAAGCTAAATAAGGGTAACATAACAGTCAAAAACAGTTTATTTATATATATTTATATATATATATATATATATGAATTTTTTTATTTACAACAAAATTATATGTCATTTTCATTCAAACCATATTCTGATTTATTCATTTTAATTACAGGAGACCTCGAATATGTGATTCCTATGAAATCATGACACATAAATATGAGAATGGCGTCTGAATTGTTATGTTTTACAACAAATATTTTGTAAGTACCGTAAACATTTTATACATCTGTTAAATTTGATGAGAACGAGCTCTCGAGATGCAGTTGTTATGGACATGAATAATTGTTGCAGCGACTATTCACAATTATAAACATTCATGGATACCTTTGAAGACAAAGAGAAATATTTTGGATATCCCCTAAAATTTATTTGAAAAAGCCATAAATTTAAATTTCGCAACTTTGTTATAGTGTTCATTGTTTCATATTGTTACGTTTTGACTATTTGTTAAGTTTGTTAAAGTGGTGTTCCAATAGTGCCTTCAAACACGAGTATAGTTGTTTTTGAAACTATATATATCGTTAATCTAGCACTTTTCGACTTGAGAAAAATTTTTTTATGAAGTATAGGTCTACCTAGAAGTAAGGAATAATCAACAAATAGGCAATTTAGGTCAACGTTTGAAATGCGAAATAAAAATATTTCATAAATAGAAATGTTGAATATTTTTATTATTAAATTACACCGTTGATTACAACGTTCCAAAAATGTCATCGGCCTTACGTATTTTTAATTCATTGATTTTAATTTCTCTTATTGTTTGAATTTATTGTTTCAAATTCTTTAATTTTTTTTGATTTTTTGTATTTTTTCGTTTTTCTTTTTTTTTCAATTTTTCTCATAAGAACCCCTAAAAAAACAAAATAAAAATATTGAATCGCTGCAGGAACATAAGAGACCAAAACAAACGAAATGGTTGAAATATTCTATAAATAAAAAAATGGAATATCCTTATTATCAACTTCCACCGTTGATCACAACGTTCCAAAAATGTCATCGGCCTTACGTATTTTCAATTCATTGATTTTAATTTCTTTTATTGTTTAAATTTATTGTTTTAAATTCTTTAATTTTCTTTGATTTTTTATTTTTTCGTTTTTCTTTTTTTTTTAATTTTTCCCATAAGAACCCTAAAAAAAACAAAAAAAATATTAAATCTCTCCTGAAACTTAAGTTAATGAAACAAACGAAATATAATTCATTTTTAAATAGTTTAGGAGATGATCAGAAATAATCTGTAACAAGTTAAGAATTCCATCTGACAATGATAAGAACAAAGTCTTCTTGATCGATACTACGTCTGAAATTTATAAACAAGAAATTCCGAAATCAAAATTAACAGATTAAAATTGAATATTTAAATTTTCGTCGATGGGGAAGTAATTCATAATTCCAAATTAATTGATTTTATTCCGTTTTATATCTAAATTATGGAAATTTCTTGTTTGCAAATTCGCCATCGGTCAAACTTTCATCCTTGTTTTGGTAGCATCAGTGTATATTACAATAAAAGAATATCTTGAAATCCTGAATATGATATGGCATATAATTCAAACGGACTTCGCATATATAAAAACCCATTACACATAACAGATTCTGTGGTAAAGAAAGCGTACCTAAATGATATATTGTATTGCAAAATTGAAAATAAATTTGAAAAGTTACAACTTATAATTTTCATACTGCTATGTTACATTCATTAACAAAAAAACTACCTCTCATTTGTTGTCTATTCTTATTCAATCAAACAGATCTAATTAAACAAATATTTATCATTTTACTGATATTGACATTATATATTTTTTTCTTCCGTTATCTTTTCTGTTTTTATTGTTATTTCTTTTCGTTTCTGTTACTTTTGAAATACTGTTATCTCGCTGTTAAGTTTTGGTTTGAGAATATCCTATATAATGAGTCCTCTCAATTTTGTTACAAACAATCATTTGTTTTATTATTGTTAACATTTGTTTTCCCAGACGAAGTACTATTTGTTTTAAGTTTTCATTTTACTATTATGCAGTGTTTGTTAACTGTGAAAAACTTGTTGAGTTTCCGTTGATTGTTTGTGTTCAATTATAAATGTGAATATTTTAATTTTGAAGTACAAAAGATGATCTGAATTGAAATGTAACATAAAGTATGAATTAATGATTTATACTCTTCAAAATCGTTTTTAATTAGATATGTATCGAAGTTTTGAAGAAAAAGGAACACAAGTTTTTTTTTTCTGAATCGAACAATTTTCGTCAGTTTCTCAAAAATGCCAATGAAAGTGCAGAGAAAGAAGAACTTATTGGTAACTTTCCACGTTTTCACAGTACATTTAGCTTGATACGTATCGTTTCCACTCGGAAAATCAAATGAGATTCTGCAAGACACATTTACAAAGTTTTCACATTAACGGCTTCAAACTTTTATTACTGGTTTATTCTTATTAGATTTTATCTTTTGAGTGCTTTCAATGAAGTGCAGTTTGAAGTTTTTGCGGTTTAGGCACAATTTCAGGAATATAAGAAATATCATCATGATTTTTCATAGTGATTGATTAATACTTAAAAATTAGAAAATGATATAGTTGAATATAATTTTCCAGAGTTTTACATTTTTAACTAAGAAAGCTTATGAATTTTAGGCTCTAAGCGAAATATCTCAATGCATCTTTTTCAGCTAAACACTACAAATTTTTTATTTCTTAAGAATTTTTATTAAATTTTTTATTCTTTTCTTTTATAGCATGAATATCTTTCATCATTGAATTCTATATCTTAATTTTCATTTACAATATAATTTCTGCAATAATTCTACAAAAAAGTTGTTTTTAAAAGTATCATGAACAGTTTAATATTTCAGTAACTGAAAAAAATTTCGTAAATACTTAGGTAAACAAAATTCTTATTTTGCATGTGATGCTAATTGTTTATATCATAATACTTTCTTTGTTAAGTTTCCAAATTCAGACTTTTCTATATTAAGTAATTATTTTCAAGAAACAAACATTTGTTCTGATAATTTTTTTATTATTTATATTTGTAGTATATTTCACTGTGAATACTTTCGAAATTTCTCTTTAACTTTATTCATAAATCCCAAACTGCACGAGCTTTATATTTTGCATGTATTCTTTAATCTTTTTCGAAAATATTTCCATGAAACTGAAAAGTAGTTTGACAGTTATTTAGTTATTTAAATAATTATATTTCATTGGGAATAATTGAAATTTGAAAAAATCTGACAACATCCTCATGAATACCAAACTAACTGTACGATTTATTTATTTTGCAAATCTTTTCCAAATAATACGAAACAGCTACAATATTCAAATTTTCAAAAAAATATAAATTCTGACAACTCATTCAATAATTTAGGAATTGTGCTATGAAAACTTTACATATTTCAAATCTACTTTTTAATAGTTTTTAAATCCTCAGGAATGATGAATTAATTTTACAATTTTTTTTTGCATTTTTTTTGCATGTTTTTTTGGTCCTATTGTATATAAAATTTTAAATTTTCGATCTTCATATATTTTTTCTGCAATTATTTTGATTGATGTTACTTTCTTCTATTCTCAAAAAATTAAACAATTATTTGATGTTTTTGAAATTATTTAGAAATTTTAATTTAATATTCTACAAGCACTATCTTCAAATTATATTCTGCAATTTCCAAAACGAATTTTCCGTTTTGATTATCAAGTTGAAAAAGGTTTTTGAATCGAGAACTAATCATTGAAATGTCTACAAGCCCCATCTTTGGTAAATTTAAATAAAAAGTTGTGACATAAAACGAATGATACTAATAAAAATAATGATAATAAATACATCCCCTGAAAAATATTGTTTACAAAAATGAATAACATTACAGAAACAAAGTAAACAGAACAAATAATCATAAAGTTACATCTTGTTTTTAGAATGCAAATACTTCGTTTTGATTCTCTTTTGAATGTTCTTACGTTTAAGTTTTTGAAATTATATAATATTTTGAAACTAACTCAATGTTTTAGTAAAGAATTAAACATAGGTACACAAATTCAACGAATATGAACATTTTCTCGATTTTAAAGGAATACTGATATAACTGAAATATTTCACATTATTTGCGAGGGAGTTATTACTTTTTTCAAATTACTCATGCAGAAACTGTTTATTTATCTCATAAAACTCACTAACTTGTAGTCCAATTTCCTATAGGTATTATTCATATATGATTTATATTTCACAAACTTCAATTACACTCAAGCTATTGCAGAACTCATTTTCATTGACCTACTCATCAAATTATCACAAAATCCAAATTCGTACTAATTTAAGAAACTGATAAAATCATTTCAACTCACACTTCAAATTTAATCACCACTGATACGTCAGAATAGTTATTTATGTACCAAGTGCGTTATATAGATCCTAACGGCGTTAGGATCTAGTAACGTACGTTTTGCATACAATATTTTATTTTTCACGAAAAAATTATTTTATTTGAATGAAAAATCGATTTTAAAATCGGTTCATTGCTCCTATACTTTCCATTTTCCTTCTCATGGTAGGCATGTCATTTGTTGATATTTTGACGTTTGTGAATATTTTTGTCATCATATTCAGTGAATGTCATTGCGGCTTTCTTTGTGTAGTCTCATAGAAATAATGGAAATTAAATTGAATTTACCCAAGAATATCATAGAAAATGCAGCCAAAGCTGCGAATAATTCATTGCCGGAGAAATCCAGAGTCGTATACGACAAGGATTATGAAGTATTTAATCAATGGAAGTTGCTTCATTTCTCCTCGTACAATGAGCGGGCGTTATGATCCGAAATGCTCGCTCATAACGCCCTAGGGCGTAATGAGTGTATTTATAGCAACCGTATCTAAGGTAAAATCAACAAATAATATGCAAGAGAGAAATAAAAAAAAGTTGAGAATTACAATAAAACTAAATTCTTCTTTTCTCATCTACTTAATCAAGAAATAGACTGTTTTCTTTACCTTCTTATGTATTTTCTCTGACAATTACGTATAATCAAAGATTCATGATTTCATTCAAATTTACTTCTACAATATGTTATGATAGATTGCAAGATGCTACCAAAAACAAAGTTTAAATTGGCGTACTGAATATGTAGTTATTTAATTTTAATATAAAATATTCAACTGCAGTGCCGGATTAACATTTTCGGGGCCTTAGGCTGAGAAGTGGTGGGGGCCTCAATAAGGGCATGACAATCCCCAAATTCCACGGTTTTCTATCATGTGACTCTTATACTTAAGTATGAATTATTAAATTTATTATCATAGTAAATGCAAAAACAATTGAATTTCAAGATTTAAAAGTATCTGCCGCATGTGTGGATGTTGACATTAAAGTGTTATAGAAAAGTCATACCCATTTTTTACTTAATTTTCGAATTTCAAAATTTCTTACAAATTTCTATTTTTGGGGGCCCATAGACTTCAGCCTATTGGTAAATCCGGCACTGTTCAATTGTAGTTTAAGTTTCGGTGGAAGAAAGCAAAAAACGCTTCTTACATTGAATTTCTAGGGCAGCCCATCTATTGAGCTTAAAAGTATAATGTAAGACTAATATTTCCATAAATTCATTAGTTAAGATAGTGTAACATGTTTTCTGTAATTTTTTTTGTGTTCATTTTGTGTGTTAGTACATAAGCAAAAATTGTAATGGTAATAATTCAGCGCTTTTCTCTTAATTTGTGTGTTTCATGATTTTTTTGTTAATTTTTGTTAAGTTTTCTCGACCTTTTATATATAGTGTACATTGTAATAAAATGAATAATAATCATAAATATTTTTATTTCTATATCCTTGATATTCTTAAAACAGCTCAATGCCACAACTAGATCTCAATATTATTGGGATATAAAAAACCACTATAGTATTCTATTCTTCTAATGAGTATAATATATGTTATCAAATTTTGTAATGAAGTTCATTATGCCTAGGGAGAAAATACGGTACAAGTGTGTAAAAAAGTGTTAGGGCATAGATCCTCTGAAAATATTCAAAAGTAGTCTCATAATAAATTCTAACTTTACATTATTTTTACTAGAATGTCTCCGGTTAGTTTTACGCTATCTAATGATATGACAGTCATTATGCAATATGCAATATAATATGTGTTTAGTTCAAATATAACATAGGTCTTCTATACTACGATCTTGATCTTCCGAACTTCAAACCATGTGTTAACCATAACAACATATCGATTAACTTCAGAGCGCATGATCCATGTCAAATGTTTGTTTACGTAGAGATCTGGCGCGCTCTTTCAGTAGAATACGTCGTTTGATGTATCTTTCAATTTTTCTATCATTCCACTGAAACAAAGAAGATTCAATATTCTTACATTTCATTATATTCAGCTATCTTGATACAAGAATATTATTGAGTTCTCATATTAGTGCATCTGTGTCCGGTAGATTTACATCAACTAATTGTCAAATGTCAAAGAAAAACCAATAGTGTAAAATGTCAGAGGAGGTGAGTGAAAAACCGTATCATGTTTATATTCTGGAGATATATAACCCCTCATATATATATATATATATATATATATATATATATATATATATATATATATATATATATATATATATATAACAATTTTGTCTTGATTTGCTGGCATTATAAAGTCTGAAAAACTCTTCGGTATTGAAAAAAACAATAAATGAGATGAAGATAATATTTTCCTGAAAATTATGTAAATTGTTTGAGTAGTTACTAGATTTATAAAGATTTGAGATACCTATTCGTTCTTAAACATGAAATAAGCGAATCTCGAATCTGTGAATGTTCAGAGTATATGACAAAAATGGAGCTTCTATATTTTCTTTTACAAATGTAAATGTTTTATCAATTAGTTGCCTCAATAGAGGAAAAATAAGAATACGTATTTTTCTATTAGAGAATCCATTCTCATAATCATGAACAGTAAGTAGAACAAATATATATTTGAAATACTCATATTGTAGAATATCTTAAATTCAATATAAATAAGTGGTTATTTCTGTCAATGCACGTTTGTGCCTCTGAAGTCAGCGAAGTAATATGAGATAAAAATAAGAATGAAATAATGATGCGAGAATGTGAAATTCTAATAATTGCTCCACTTACATGAGAACAAAACACTTGAAATGTAATAGCAAAATTCAAGACTCCTCAACTCAGTTATTTTCTAGGTTATTTTACACTGGCGAAAATTGACTTTTCGTTTCAGTTTCATTAGTAACAATATATCGGTATATATTTATACACATATTCTTAATAGAGAAACTATCAAGAATGGTATAGAATTCAGCATGTCTTTTAATGAAATTCGCTGCAATTATATCGCAAATTTGAGTAATTCTTGGAATAATTACAGTTCATTGGAAATATCATCTAATAAATACTTGCTATTGAAAATTCATTATTGAAAAACTTTTCCACTTCGTATTGACGAATCACATCCTACTGTATCTGATGATTCCGTTGATCAATGACTACTGTATCTGAATTGATATAATTTAACCAGCAAATCAAAGCAATACTCAAAACGTAAATTTCTAAAATAACATTTTAAGTCGATGAACATTTCAAACCAGAAATCTGATGATCATTTCTAGGTTTTTTGAGAAGTTTTAATTATTAGTTATAAAATTTATCATTTCACATATTATAATTATGCGTCTTATATCAGAAATTTTGATGAGAAATTTGTTTTTAATATGTTTAATGTAGTACTAGTCAGTCAAATGATGCTGTTAACACATGAATAAGTGAAGAGGGTTTTTTTTCAATAAGGGTTGTAGCCCTAATTTTTGAGAAAATTCTCAATTTTGCTTTGAGAAAAAAAAAACTGGTATTGTTTACAATCATTCCTTTTGAATAAAATTCACATAATAATATCTGAAAAAATAATTATTTACAGATAATATTTGAAAAAATTCAGACATAAAATATTGAAAAGTACTTGTGGAAGTACCAAGACCATAACATTCTATATAAGTCTAAAAGGTATTAAAGGAAATTAAGCAGAACCATTAGTATCGTAATATTTTAAAGAAACCAACAAGGTAAATATAACTCATATTCAGCAAAATCTTCGAAATGTTTCTCCAGAAGAAACTATACAGTACGTTTTGAACAAAATTTGAAATGATTTCATTATTCTATGGTCCATATATATTTTCTACGGCAAGAAATAAACAAGGTTATAGAATTGATGAGGATGGAACTTAGTTGGGTTAATAAACTAATTTTATATTTTTCCCAATCAAATTTTGATATTTTGCAAACAGTTGGTTTCGGATAAAATTTGAAATTTTTTCATTATTTCATGGTTCATATGAATATCCTATTACACGAAATTGAAAAAGTTATGGAATTAATGAGGATGAACTTCCGTTGATCAATGAATAAATTTGAAATGGGACAGTTAATACAACAATATAAACAGAGTTATTCGCCAGTCAAATAAACTTCTGTTCGCGTGAACGTATATATATATATATATATATATATATATATATATATATATATATATATATATATATATATATTTATATATATATATATATACAGGGTGATTCATTAATAAGTGTAAATATTTTAAAGGGAAAATTTTGAGCTTAAATTATGAAGATCTAACCCAATTTGCTCATACAAAATATTTCTCCTTTCTGATTTACAGGGTGTTTTATTTAGATTATTAAAAATGAATTTTGTTCATTACTTGAATGCTGCTCTATATTTCTTTATGATATTTGGCAGTAAGTTGAAGTATTCTGGGACACATCAAATAATAGTAAGGAAGACTTTCTCGCTATCACCAGTGGCGTACGGCAGGGGCACGGGAAGAGTTCTTGTTTCCTAAATTCTACGCCACTGGCAGAATTGTCATTTTAGTATAATTTTTCGATTCTCCAATATTTTCTCTGTAAATAAGGCACTCTTGTTTCGTAACGCTAGAGCTACGTTTTTTCGAGATATTTAACGTTGAACATTTGGCTGCACAATTCTTTTAATTTTTATGTACGAGTCTGTCGGTGTTTTTTTGTCATACGATTGCATGTATTACGTGAAATAAACATTATTAGGTATTTTTTTCAATTTATAATAATATTAACAAACAGTTTAAAACAGAACAACTACAAAAATATCCCAAACGATAAATACTTGACAGGAACTATGGCAGCAAATTGTAAATTCCGCAAATTTTATTGCGAATCAGTCAAACATATTTTTTAAAGTTAGAAGATCGTTTAGCGAAAGAATGGATAATCTCATTGAGGTTAACAGAGATCACATTGAACATTTGTTGTAAATTGTTTTTAAGTTTTGTTCATAAATTTGATATTCTTCCAAAAATTGTAAAGAAGATCTTGATAATTAAGTATTTATTTTGAACTTTCTTATGTAGCGCAGGATATTTTTGTAGTTGTTCTGTTTTAAATTGTTTGTTAATATCATTATAAATTGAAACAAAATACCTAATAATGATTATTTCAAGTAATACATGCAATCGTATGAGAAAAAACATGTTCATGTGCAGCCATGTTCAACGTTAAATATCTGGAAAAATAATGGCTCTAACGTTACGAAACAGGAGAGCCTTATTAACAGAGAAAATATTGGAGAATTGAAAAATTATACTAAAATGACAATTCTGCCAGTGGCGTAGAATTTAGGAAACAAGGACTCTTCGCATGCCCCTGCCGTACGCCACTGGTGATAGCGAGAAAGTCTTCTTCACTATAAGTTGATGTCTCCCAAACTACTTTAACTTACTGCCAAATATCATGAAGAAATATCAAGCAGCGTTCGAGTAATGAACAAATTTCATTTTTAATAATCTAAATAAAACACCCTGTAAATCAGTAAGGAGAAATATTCTGTATAAGCAAATTGGGTTAGATCTTCATATTTTGAGCTCAAAATTTTCCTGTTAAAATATGTACACATATTAATGAATCACCCTGTATATATATATATATATATATATATATATATATATATATATATATATATATATATATATATATATATATATATATATATATATATATATATATATATATATGGCTCGTGAGGTGTTGGTTTAAGGAGGCTACAAGAGGTGTTGAAAAATACACCATAGGCGAAAATTTTTAGGATTTCGAGGTCAACCGCCTTATAATTTAAAGAAAATCGAAGTAAAACAAGCACCCTAAAATATTAAATAGGTACCTACTCGAGGAATTAATCAATTGTTGTCCAGCAAGAACCAACGGGGAGACTTTTTTCTTGCCAGAAATAATAATAGGCCCCTCCCAAAAATAGATTAAAATAAAATTCTTGTCATAAAAGTCAAACAAAACTTAGTAAAATAACAACAAAATAAAATAATAAAATATACATTTAGACCTAAACAAAAAAATTTAAATAAATTCTTTGGTATAGACATCTATTTTTTTATAGATATAATAATAACATTGTCTTTTTGATAATAAAATTCATCTATTCCATGAATTTTATGCTTTTATGAACTCGGAGGTTAGCTTAGTAAGGTTAGAAAAAGTCAGGTCAGCTCATGTTTCTGAAAAAAAAAGATGACCCAGCGACAAAATTTGACTTCATATTCGGCTTTTTCAGGTCAAAATAAGCTATAATCCGAAATTTCAAGAAAATCGGGGCAGTCTGTTGTATTATCGATAATTACCATAATTTCTGCATAGATGCCAGTGCCCAACAGAGACATTTTCCCTAGTAAAAGGTAAACACTGCCAACAAAATAATTTATTTTTTACCTGTGATCCGGTAAGCCAAGGATGTCTCTCATAATTTCTGATATTAAAATTGCGATTCTGCTACGCTGCACCAAATTGTTTAATTCCGGGGTAGGTCGCAATGGTTTTATTGAAACTTTATTGTTTTAACTTAGTGCACTAAAGTTATGGGATAACAAATATTCCACTAAATCACCATTGAAATTTTTAAAATTAACTTCAGTAACCGAACTCATTTTAAAAACAATACGCCAATAAAATAATTGATTTTTTACCTGTGATCCGGTAAACCAAGAATGTCTCTCATAATTTCTGATATTAAAACCGCGATTCTGCTACGCTGCACCAAATGGTTTAATTCCGGGGTAGGTCGCAATGTTTTTATTAAAACGTTATGGTTTTAACTTAGTGCACTAAAGTTATGGGATAACAAATATTCCACTTAGTCACCATTGAAATTTTTAAAATTAACTTCAGTAACCGAACTCATTTTAAAAACAATACGCCAAATTAATACCAAAACAAACTATTTTCGTCCACGACAAGTCATAACGGTCCTTGTTTAACGAATTCACTCGATTTTACCCGAAAGCCTATAGTTGTGATTGGTCGACATTGTGTGAGACTTAGGTGCAATCGGTGTTGCCAATTACATGTGTTTTCCTTTTCTATTGCAATGAAGTATTCATTCGCAGTATTCGCACCGATGTTTGCTTTTCTGTGGCAGGCATAATGAACGTTGAAAATATACCTTTTTAAGCCTCTGCAGCGTTGCCACATATCTTGAAATGAATGAAACGCAGTAAATGTAAATACCTTCTATCGTAATAAATAAATTATATTATATAATGTAGGTTGAAAGGAAGGTAGGTGCATGAAATAATATGATTTTGATTAATATGAATATGCTGAATGCTGACTATTCAATATAATATATTAGTGATACACGGAATATTATTGAGGAGGAGGCTTAGCCTCCTTAGCCGCCTTCGAATAGCTTCCCCCCCCTGATTATATATATATATATATATATATATATATATATATATATATATATATATATATATATATATATATATATATATATATATAGCTTCAGCTTTGACATACTAAAATCTTTTCCAGATGTCTGATGAAGTTCTTAATTTTTTCCATCGTGAATCTTTCGTTTCTGTATAACATACGCAAGTTTCAGACCGCCAGCGTTTTTCGTTTGGAAATGAATAATATTTCGCCGGTTTTATCTCGATTTTTCGCATCATCCACACGGTCAATTAAGCATGCTAGAAGAAAACTATTTTCGAAATCATTATTTTCAACCAAAATAATGTAATTAAATCGATTTTCTCAATCAGAAATAAGAGGATGAAAATTTATATTATTTGAGGTTTCAACCTCGAAAAATTTTTTTTTCGCTCGAAAGTTGCTTTCTGTATATAATTTGGGTTGAAAATGACCATGGTGAGAATAGTTTTCGTGTTTATTTGACTATATACCGAACATTGTTTTTTCAGAGAATTCAGCTTTGACATAATAAAGTCTTTTCCTGATGTCTGCTGGAGTTCTCAGTTCGTTCCAGCATGAATCTATCCTTTCTGTATGACCTACTAAAATTTCAGACCGCTAGCGTTTCTCGTTTGGAAATAAATAATCTTTCGGCGACCGATAAATTTTTTCGCACCACCCCATAAAGTCAATTAAGCATGCTAGGTGAAAACTATTCACGGAATCATTATTTTCAATCGCAATTACCGAATTAAACCGATTTTCAGATCAGAAATAAGAGGGGATGACAAAAAATTTTTTGAAAATTAAAATTTGGGTTGAAAATAACAATCAGATCATGAAAAACATACTAGTCGACCATGGTCAATTTCATACATTACATAAAGTGAACAAGGAAAATTCTTTAATAATTTAAAAAATTATCAAACAACTTCCCAAGGAAGCTGGTTATACGTATTCAGCAACGCAAAATCTGCATTCACAATCGAACGGTGAATTATAGAAATTGTCAAGTCACCCCGACTCAAAATCTGCATACAGCTGTTTCGATCTTATTAGATCTCATCAGTGCAGCTTATTTGACTCGGAGTGAATTAACAAATTTCTAATTGTTCCCCAATACAAATCGTGGTCAGTAACACTGGCTGGATAACAATCCAGAGCGCCATCCCACCAAAGATATTGGGAAACAACAATTCACCGCTTAGACTGAAAATGCAGAAATTCGTCGCTTAAACACGTACCTCCTGATATGAAGATATCTACTCTACAACAGTGGTGTATATGATTCCAAGGTACACTAACATAGTGATTTAAAACCTTTGGATATACTCACGAGAGCGCGATTGTGAATGCAGATTTTGCGTTGCTGAATACGTATAACCAGCTCCTTGGAAAGTTGTTTGATAATTTTTTAAATTATTAAAGAATTTTCCTTGTTCACTTTATGTAATGTATGAAATTGACCATGGTCGACTAGTATGTTTTTCATGATCTGATTGTTGTATTTTGCGTATTAAGCGACTAGAATATTCGGAGCGCGCTCTCGTGAGTATATCCAAAGGTTTTAAATCACTATGTTAATGTGCCTTGGAATCATATACACCACTGTTGTAGAGTAGATATCTTCATATCATGAGGTACGTGTTTAAGCGACGAATTTCTGCATTTTCAGTCTAAGCGGTAAATTGTTGTTTCCCAATATCTTTGGTGGGATGGCGCTCTGGATTGTTATCCAGCCATTGTTACTGACCACGATTTGTATTGGGGAACAATTAGAAATTTGTTAATTCTTAATTCACTCCGAGTCAAATAAGCTGCACTGATGAGATCTAATAAGATCGAAACAGCTGTATGCAGATTTTGAGTCGGGGTGACTTGACAATTTCTATAATTCACCGTTCGATTGTGAATGCAGTTGTTTGATAATTTTTTAAATTATTAAAGAATTTTCCTTGTTCACTTTATGTAATGTATGAAAATAACAATGCTGACGAGAGTTTTCGTCTCGAATGTTTATTTGACTATATACAGAAGACCGCTAGCGTATTTCGTTTGGAAATGAATAATTTTTCGGCGTTAAATCTCGCCAAATGAGCATGCTAGGAGAAAACTATTTTCGAAATCGTTATTTTCAACCAAAATAACCTAATCGCACAATCGCACCGATTTTCCACATACAACGCTTCTCGACGCGATGCATTTCGCGCGGAAAATACGACTTTCGTGCTGGAGCTATGCTGCTCACGAGTATATTATTCTTTTTCACATACAAATTCCTAACCCCTCAATCAATTTAGAAGGGCTGAAGAGATGCACAGAGGTTGAAACTCTGCAAAAACACATAAACCTTGTTCATGTAAATTCGGCATTTAGAGAAAACATTTTAATTCCCAAACAGCATCTTTCAGCATCGACCTATATTCTACATTAATATGTTTCAAGGTTAGAAATAAATATTTAAAAAAAAACAAGAAGAACGTTGTCATGGGACACCAGGTAGAAACGAAATTCCTTCGGATAATATAGAAGGACCACAATTTGCGAAAACGAAACATGTGCGTGTCGGGGCGCACGACAGAAGCGATAACTTATACTAATCCAAGTTGAAATAATTAATATTGAAATAAGGAGCTAAGAGCTCTTACGAGATTGTAAATAAGAAAATTTACAAAGCCAGGAGTAACCTCTGGGATTCGAACCCAGAAATACGAAACACCAGGATTCAGTACTTAGACCACTCGGTCGTCAACGCAATGTAAAATTTAGACGCACTATTTCGTATTGTTCAAACTTGTAGAAATATCGGTACTAGATTGGATTACCATAAAAAAATCAATCATTCAAAGAAAGAACGTCACTCGAATTTCGGAGCATGCATAAAAAATAATCATTTTATAGATTCAGATAATCCGGTACTGAATAAGGAAAGGAGAATGGACCTTTTAAAAGCATAAAAATATATACTATTGTCCAAAGAGACCTTTGGATATCCCCACTTATTCAAGCAGTAATATAAATAAATAGATTGTTTCATTTTCAAAACAGTTAGAAAACTATTAATTGATAGAATACATATATGTCAAGTAAATAAAGCAATTCAGTACAACTGTTAAGTGGATAGTGAATTGACGTTATTTAATTTTGGTGAAACTACGCAGAATACGTAAAACATAATAAAAATAAAATAATGTAACATGAAACAAAACTATATTGACATTCATTCGACCTCTAATTCAAATATTGTTAACTCGGTCCTTCAGTGAGACTGGTTTGCAGCAGAAACACATATATTTCAATAGAAACAGAAAAAATATGAAGTATCATCAGAAAGTAGGTACGCAGTATACGTAAAACATAATAAAAATAAAATAATGTAAGATGAAACAAAACTATATTGACATTCATTCGACCTCTATGTCGTTAATTCGGTTCTTTAATGAGACTGGTTTGCAGCAGAAAAACATATATTTCAATAGAAACAGAAAAAATATGAAGTATCATCAGAAAGTAGGTACGCAGTGTACATTTATAATATTAACGAGAGGATAGCGTATCGCCACGCTATATAATTGAATATAAACCTACAATACGTAGTCATTATTTTATGGAACAAATTTGTAAAGCTTCATCTTTTCATTATGCCATATCTGACTCCTATCATAGTCTGTTCATTCATGCATATAACTTATACAAAATTATTTCGATGTTTCACATCTGACGTTTTCGAGTTGCTTGTACATGAATTAATGAGTACATATAATGCATTGGCGATTGACGTGGCGGAGTGGGATCAGAATGAGAAGGGATGAGAGAACGGAATGAAAGAGGGAGAAAGAGACAGGTATACAATATTCGCTTGTATTAACTAAAAGCGTGACTTTCGTCAGTCAGCGTGAAGTGTCAGTCTATTTCCGTCGCACTTTTAGTCTCGCATATTTTTTTTGGTCCCGCAGCGAAATCCCTATTTCCTCCAAGCCTGCTGCAAGGAACTTCGTTCCAAAAAATTATTTATAAAAACTATATATATTTATTATCACAGTCACAATCTAAAATTATAATATAAACATCAAAATAAACTATGAATGATCGAAAAAATATAAAAAAGTTGTTCTGAAAATGCCTCATTCAACGCCAGCCATCAGATGAATCACCATGATTAGATTATGTATTCTGAATAAATTGTGAAGTCCTAAGTGATTAATTCAATGAAAATGAATTTGAGGAAAATAGGACTTACGATTCTGAACTTTCATAATTTCATGAGTTTTCTGAATAATTCTTGATTGCAGTCGGGCGAACTCGAAAGTTATTTCAATTTAAAAAGCATTGAGGTTCTAAATTGGTATTTCAAATATTCATGAATGTTTACAAATTACTTCATCAAATATAATAAACAGATATTCGGAATATACTTCAAGTTCCAGAAGGAACTTTTATGTATAGGAAAGTTGAACCATTTTTCGTGAAAACTAACGTAGAATTTCTAAAATTAGTAATATAACAAAAATAAAATGAAGGACACCCTACTGCGTAGCGCTAGGAATGATAAAACCCCTCGGCGCATGTGCATGTCGTCAATATTTTTTGAATGTACCTATTATATAAATTAAATAACAATGAAAGTAGATTTTACGAATGAAATGAAGGAAAATTGCAATAAATGTATTAATAAGTCGATATTACGAATAAAATCTGTGGAAATTTAGCAAAAAAATTCATTGATTGACTGTCGAATTTGAATATCCTATTCCGGCTCATTTTGCTGCAAATTATGAATCAAATTGATAAGATGGGAAGCAGACACAGACGCAGAATCAGCTATCAACGTCGCTTGGTTACCGTGGCACACAGAGCACTTCGACGCATGTTTTGTAGGACTTCGTACATATCGACCTTGACGCATGCGCATGTCGTAATGCCTATCTAAAAAACGCTATAATTTTTTATTCGTCGTTGGGAAAAAATTGGGAACAAAACTCATCTTATGAAATCATATGTATTTTATCGATATCCGTTGGAATTTTTAAAATCGGACCAGATCCCAACTTTTTGTAGTGAGACTTTAGCTTCGCCTCGGGGTAAAAACGCTATATTTTTTTATTCTTCGTTGGGAAAAATTGGGAATTAAAATTCCCTAATGAAATCATATGTGTTTTATCGATATCCGTTGGAATTTTTAAAATCGGGCCAGATCCCAACTTTTTGTCGTGAGACTATAACCCCTTTAGCTTCGCCTCGGGGTAAAAACGGTTGAAATTTCAAAATAAAAACTTCGTCGGTAGAATAAATCAATTCTTCAACCAAAGGTGCAGTTGTAGCTTGCCATTTCCCATACACCGGCGGCGTCGGCGTCTACCGACGTCGATCCCTACAAAATGCCATTAACTCCATTAACCTCAATAACCGCGTGAATCAGCATGCGAAAAAGCTTTCAGCGTCGGAAAGGCGCGCGCAAACCTATCACATGTCGATTGTTTGATATCGAAACTTCTATTACGCTGATGCGTCGCGACGCCTAATCAAACCTAAACTAATACGTGGTGCGGTGAAGTTACCTCGGTTCAATCAATTTCAAAGTAGAAGAGTAATGATGCGATTACAGCGTGATTATAAATTTATAGTTGAATGGTTGTAGTTTAAGTGTTTTTTTTTTTGTGTCCGCATAGACGGGATCAAAATGCATTATAATATGGAGTAGGTGAATTTGTGTTTCTGTGAAATGACTTTCGCCATAATTCAGTTGTAAGATCGTAGAAGATGAATTTATATACGTCTATATATATATATATATATATATATATATATATATATATATATATATATATATATATATATATATATTATATATATATATATATATATATTCTTCTTCTTCTGGTGCCATACCGGTTTCGGGCGTAGGCGACCTCTCTACAACTATTCGTGCTGTGCGTGATACAGTGATACACGAATAGAAGGGACCTACAGTTTTACGACGGTTCCGAATTCCGAACGTCTTTATAGAGAGGCTTTACTAGGCAGAATACTTCTCGGTGGTTTGTTTGCCATTGCATATATGTGTATATATATATATATATATATATATATATATATATATATATATATATATATATATATATATATATATATATATATTTATGTATATATATACAGGGTGTCCGGAAATGATGAGCAAAAAATTCAGGGGAGAATTCTAGACCGAAAATAAATGGTACCTCTTCATATAAAATTTTGTCGAAAAATGATTATTAACGTAGTTACAGATTGTTAAAGTTAGATTTTATTTACAGTTTTCTTGCTCTAAGTTTTGCCACGCTCATAATATTTCGACGAAATATCGTATTGGGGGCTTTATCGGGATGAGGAAAACAAATTTGCCTACCGCATTCTCGCATTTTGTAGAGGGCGCCACATACGAGCCTATACTTTCATTTAAATGGTTCCAACTTTTTTGTGTTACACTGTATACGACTTTTGACTGAATATTTTCATTCTACTAAACTTCTGACATGAAAAAGGTGTACTACTTTTATTTCGATAAATTTTACCGTTTTCGAGTAAAACGCTAAAATAACATTGCTTGCATATGATGAATACGAAATCATTTTAATTTATTTTCAACATTAAACATAGCATCCTTTGAAAACGCTATGGTTGCCGTAGAAACAAGTTTGGGGAGAATTATTTTTGACAGTTAGTAATTTTTTGAAAATTTGTTATCACCCAGGTGGTGGTCAGTGATAAATACTAAGGAAAAGTAGCGTTCTCAACGAAGAAACAATGGTTTATTAATAAAATCATAAGGTTAACGAACGAAAAATTAAACATTCAAATCAAATGTTCAAAATGACGTCCTTCTTCTTCAATGCATAAATTAAGTCTTCTTAAAAAATTCCGACGAACTCTATGGAATATTCCTTCCTTTTGTCTTATTACCTCACAATTGGCAACAATTCTTCCTCTCAGCTCTTCGACGCTATTCACAGGTGTCCTGTATACAAGCGTCTTCAAGTAGCCCCAAAAAAAGAAATCCATTGGGTTTAAGTCAGGGGATCTAGAAGCCCACTGTACAAAACCACCATGCCCTATCCACCTTTCAGGAAAAGTATCATTTAGGAATTGCCTGACCGCTAAACTATAATGCGATGGCGCGCCATCTTGAAGCAGCCACATTGAATTTCTCAATCCGAGGGGTACATCTTCCAACAAAATAGGTAAGTGGTTTCTTAGAAAATCCAAGTAAACTTCACCATTGAGTCTTTGTGGAAAAAAATGTGGTCCAATTAAGTAGTCCCCCACAATACCAGCCCACACGTTGACGGAAAACTTATTTTGGTAACCACGCTCTTTTGATAAGTGAGGATTCTCATCAGCCCAAAAATGCTCATTATGAAGGTTTATCAAGCCATCATGCCCAAATCCAGCTTCGTCCGTGAAAAAGATATTACGAACAAAATTTTGATCTCCATTATGGAGTATTCTAATGGTATTGCATAAATTCACACGAGCAGCAGGATCCTCGGCAGATAGCGATTGCACCTTTTGGTAGTGGTACGGATAAAGGTAAATTCCGAGGTTATACACTCTACCTAAGATACATAAACCTGACTGTCCTATGCGTCCAATAGAATCTTACATAAATGCACCCGCCTATAAAATATGTCAATATCTAAATAAAAAACTACCTTCTTTAATACAATTCAACCCTACTTACAGTATAAAAAACTCTTTACAGCTCATTAATCAGTTGAAAAATCTCAAGATTCCACTCAATGCAAAATTAATCTCTTTTGACGTAATAAATTTATTTCCTTCTATTCCGAACAATGAATTGAAAAATATCATTAGAAGGGATTTGAATTCAAATAGTAATATATCACCCGAAATAGTTCAGGAAATGATTTCGGCATCGACTCTATGTCTAAAACAAAGTTATTTTGAATTTAATGGCATAGTTTATCAACAGTCAGATGGTTTGCCAATGGGTTCACCGTTATCACCTCTTCTCAGTGAAATCTTTATGTCTGACTTAGAGAATAAAATCTTTGAATCTACAAACAGCCTGATTAGTAATGTTTTATTATGGCGGCGTTATGTTGATGACATTTTTTGTATATGGTGTGGGACGGATAGACAGTTAGATAATTTTCTCAAATACATTAACTCTTTTCACCCTTCAATTCAATTCACAAAAGAAATAGAAAATGAACAACATTCCCTTAACTTTTTAGATATCCAAATAACTAGAAAAGAACATGTTCTTACATTTAATATCTACAGAAAACCTACTTTTACAGATACGCTAATACACAATGATAGCAGTCAACCAATTAAAATTAAATTAAGTGCATTTCACTCATTCATACATAGACTTTTTGCCATTCCTCTTTCTGAAGAAAATTTTACTAAAGAAGTTAATATTTTAAAATTATTAGCAATAAATAACGGCTATAAAGACATCTTGATTGATCAAATGATAAAGAAAAAACGACATAAGAATATTCTAAATTCAATTTATCCCTCACCAGTCATAAAAAGCGAACAAAAATATCATTTAATAAACTATATTCCAGGAATTAGTAATAGAATCATCAACAGATTATCACAAAACGGTATTAAAAGCATATGTACAAATAAACGTAATGTAAAGTCACTCTTAGTCAATAACAAGGATAGGAACAATATTGGAGAAAACAGTGGTGTTTACAAAATCTTTTGTAATGAATGCCCATCATTTTATATCGGACAAACAGGCAGAAAAATCAACACTCGCGTAGAAGAACATAAAAAGTCAATTTTGTTTAACAAAAACACCACTGGTTTCTCAGAGCATTGTATAAAATTTAACCATTTCATCGACTTCGAGAAAACGATATGCCTCCACCCAGGTAAAAAGGGCAAGCGTCTTGACCTGTTGGAAATTTTAGAAATTAGTAGTGCCATTAAGAGGAATTACCCCATCGTAAATGAACAAGTTGAATACCAAATTTCCCCTCTACTACAATCAATATTATAAATAAGCTTGTTAAGTATTTTTCTGTTCGGTCTTGATAATGGGCCCATAACCCGAAACTAGTTGACTAATGTAATTGTTAATTTTTATTCAATATATTTGTGAAACTTAAAGCCAATTGTTTTTATTTTAAATATCAGTATTTAATCATGTTTCACCAAGTGATAAGCGAAACTTCAATATTAGATAAAGGTTTTGTTCGCGTATTGCTTCATGTACGGAGCTCTTGGGAATGCCCTCTTGGAAACTAATTTTTCTAACATTTACATTGGGATTATTCTGTATCGAATTCAAAATACGAACTTCTGCTTCTGCTGTTCTAGTATTCCGTTGTCGGCCTACATCAAAAATTGTAGTTTTGAACTATCCAAATTCTCCCAGTCTTCGATGGATAGTACTGAACATTCGCGATTGGGGTAGGTGTCTATTTGGAAATGCTTCACGATACAAACGTCGTGCTGCAAGAGCAATACCTGCAGCTAAACCGTAATAGTAATGCATATCCCGCAACTCCGCGTTAGAGTAATTGTTATTCATCATTGTTTTTTTATAACAACAATTATTACAAAAGAACTTGAACAAAATTACTAACTGTCAAATCTAATTCTCCTCAAACTTGTTTCTACGGCAACCATAGCGCACGTTTCCAAAGGATGCTATGTTTAGGTTGAAAAACTAAAATGATTTCGTATTCATCACATGCAAGCAATGTTAGTTTAGCGTTTTTCTCGAAAACGATAAGATTTATCGAAACAAAAGTTGTATACCTTTTTATGTCAGAAGGTTAGTAGAATGAAAATATTCAGTCAAAAGTCGTATACAGCGTAACACAAAAAAGTTGGGACCATTTAAATGAAAGTTTAGGCTCGTATGTGGCGCCCTCTACAAAATGCGAGAATGCGGTAGGCAAATTTGTTTTTCTCATCCCGATAAAGCCCCAAATACGAGATTTCATCGAAATATTATAAGCGTGGCAAAACTTAGAGCAATAAAACTGTAAATAAAATCTATCTTTAACACCCTGTAACTACGTTAATAATCAATTTCCGAAAAAAATTTATATGAAGAGGTACCATTTATTTTCGGTCTAGAATTCCCCCATTAATTTTTTGCTCATCATTTATGGACACCCTGTATATATATATATATAATATATATATTTATATATATATATATATATATATATATTATATTATATATATATTAATATATTAGGTATATATATATATTTATATATATTATATATATATATATATTATATATTTACTATATATATATTATATACTTATATAGAGTTATATATATATATAATAATATACTATATACTTCGGAACTCTTTGATTGGCTTTATATTACTATATATATATATATTATATATATATATATATATATATATATATATATATATATATATATATATATATATATATATATATATATATATATATATATATCTAGGTACTGATAAAAGCCTTCTGAAAAGTTCCGAAGTGATGCGACATCTTCATTCGAAGTACCGCCGAACTAATTAGAGTTACCTTCAGGCTCAAGTGAAATTCCCGTAGTTCGCGTTGAATTCAGCAGGTGGAGCTATTCTATCCAAAAACAACTAATTCAACATGACAATACACACTGTGATTAATCAATGTTTATTCACTAATATGGCTATAGAGTATTTAAATATTATAATGGTTAAATTATAATGTTCGTATTGTACAGTACTGTGTGCCTTTGATATTTAAATGAGATAAAATGAAGTATTAATGGTTATGATTGATTCATTTAAATATATTCCATACATTTAATGTTTTACAATAGAATTCCCGTACAATATTTTCGGCTAAATTTTGCTTAATTAATGGTACATACATACATAGGTACCAGAGAATGTGCTAAGGATCAGATTATGATCCATAAATTTATTTTTTGTTATATTACTAATTCCTGAAATTCTACGTTAGTTTTCACATAAAAGTTCTTTTTGGAACTTGAAGTATGTTCTGAATCTCTGTTTATTATATTTGATGAAGTAATTTGTAAACATTCATGAATATTTGAAATACACATTTAGAACCTCAATGCTTTTTAAATTGAAATAACTTTCGAGTTCGCCCGACTGCAATCAAGAATTATTCAGAAAACTCATGAAATTATGAAAGTTTAGAATCGTAAGTCCTATTTTCCTCAAATTCATTTTCATTGAATTAATCACTTAGGACTTCACAATTTATTCAGAATACATAATATAATCATGGTGATTCATCTGATGGTTGGCGTTGGAAGAGGCATTTTCAGACAACTTTTTCATATTTTTTCGAGTTTTTTATAGTTTATTTTGATGTGTATATTATAATTTTAGATTATGACTGTGATAATAAATATTATTAGGTATATTGTTTTTATAAATAATTTTTTCTCAATTTAATACCTTCATGAAATGTATATATATATATATATATATATATATATATATATATATATATATATATATATATATATATATATATATTAACTGACCCGGCAAACGTTGTTCTGCCATATAAATTATTTTTATCTATCTATCTTTCTATCTATTCATCTATCTGCCGATGTATATCTATCTATCGACTATCTAGATAGTTATCATCTAACTATCTATCTATTTATTCACCTATATATCTATCAATCTATCTGACCCGGCAAACGTTGTGCTGCCATATAAATTATTTTTATCTATCTTTCTTTCTATCTATTCATCTATTCTATACATCTGTATCTATTTCTATCTATCTATCCAACTATCAATTTATCTGACCCGTCAAACGTTGTTTAAATTATTAAAATTTCTATAAAAAAATATGGTTTGTTGATAGAAGAGTGAAAATATGTATCTTTTAATTCAACATCATAAAAAAATAAAAATAAAAAATTTTGTCTTAAAAATTTACAAAAATCTTTGGGGTCACCGTAATCACTCAGGGAGTATGAAAAATATATTACGATCTATTCTCAGACCGACTATTGATATTTTCATTGCCATGTAACCCTTTTGCGGATCTGTGAATAATATTCCAAAAAAATTGAAATCGCGATGGAAAAGTAGGGGTTGATCGTACAAGGGTAAAAAATTTAGAGTTATTTGAATTTTTTCATTCTAAGTCATGACAAAATAAAAATAAAAATCTTGTCAAAAGTTAAAAGAAAATTCCTGTTAAAGTTTGAATTACTAGGCATAATCCTAACAAGGATATAAAATTTCATAATAATTAATGAATAAGATATTAACGTTTTCAAATTTTGAACTTTTAAACTGAAACTCAAATCAAAATAATTTTTGATTCAAATTAACAAATAAAAGAAATAGGATTGATCGTAGAGGGGTGGAAATTTAGGATTGTATGTATTTTTGAATGATGTATCATAAAAGAAAAATTTGTCTAAAAAATAAATAAAAAATTAAGGGGTATAAAAAAAAAGATGTCCGATTCGCAGACCTAACCGATATGCACACAAAACTAAGCCATGTCGGAGGAGTTTGATTACAAACACCGTTACACGAGAATTTTGCATAATATATATATATATATATATATATATATATATATATATATATATAAAATAAATATATGTATGTATGTATATCTACCACAAAATTGTTTCATTTCAAAGTTATATTATCAGTCTGTTAGAACCCTCAAACCAGATAATAAAAACAAGTTCTACTGATGTAAAAGCTGTAGTTTATATAGAGAAAGGAAATTATTTCCTTCTTTCTTCTGGAAATTGACAAATCCAGGTTAACTGCAATATCAAGCCGATCCATATTGATGTACCGTTACCTATTTCAGATAACATAACAGAGAGACCTTGACCTGAGCATGAAACAGAAGGAAGCCGTTCTATAATCACTGGAATAATATGCATCGAAGGATCGCGTTGCCTGCTTTATGTCTTTTTACACGCTGATGATATCTGTTTCGAATTAGAAACAACACAGTCGAGACTATCTGCATCTTAATCGTATTGGCTGTGGCCCAACTGGATGTACGTGGTTCTGATATGACAACTCGAGAAGTTGTCTTGGAAGGTGGTTCCCCATGGGGATTTCGGATACATGGTGGCGTGGACACAACATCTCCATTGAGGATTTCTAAGGTGAGTGCGTTTGAAGCTTGAAACTAATGCGATCATTGTTTGTGATGCTATTGTGCGAATAGATCGCTGTGTCTATTTTGAGTATGCTTGGAATGAATCAGACTTTGAGAATTCCGTACTGTTTTCCCGATATGCTTAGATAAACTTCTAGATATGTTCGCATCATTAAACTAAAAACTTGATGAACATAATATGTTTTCAAAAAAATTTCAATAAATTTTATTGATATTCCTAAGATAAAGCTCTATCTGATTCTGATGCCGTAGAAGTCATCTATATATATATATATATATATATATATATATATATATATATATATATATATATATATATATATATATATATAAAACGCATTTTGAATGTCATAAACCCGCTTATATAAAGCTATTGCTCTTAAATTTGGAGTGTTCGAGCTGTTAGCTAAAATGTGCGATGGTCTTTTACAACAGAGGATTTCGATTGTTTTTTTTTTCATTTCTAAGTTTATCCAACTATAACATGGCTACGCTGTTCTGGTGAGGAAGTCCGAAACTAGTGTAAACAGCTGCATCCGTATGTGGGTTTGTGACCTTAAAAATGCGTAATATCTTGATATTTTCCCGCTTAAGCCTTATTGTATCTCACAATAAGGCTTAAGCCTAATCGAAAATTGTCTCGTTAAGCCTTTAGAGGGTGTCAAAAATTTTAAAAAATATTGGTTTTTCCTCAATTATGTGCAAACCTGCTAATTTATTTTAATGACTTTTGGCGTGTAGTCTAGCACTATAAAATAACGTTTTCTAGTAGTATAGTCACCTGCTGTAAATAAGTGGAAGTGTTATAAAAGTAACATAATACTTTCGGCAACCCACATACTTTCGTCGAGTATATGGATGAAATTAGATGATTTAGAAAAACCATTGTTCGTTAAAAATTTTTACGCCCTCTACCGATCTATATATATATATATATATATATATATATATATATATATATATATATATATATATATATATATATATATATATATATATATATATATATATATATATATATATATATATATATATATATATATATATATATATAATTATTTATTCAAATTGTTGTTGCCTGTAACAGGCTTGTTGAATCTCAGAAAACTTGATTTTATTGAAAAGTTGACGTTTCACCACGACATTCGTGGCTTTATCAAAACTTTTTGAAAAAGCCTGTTATTGCTAAAAATTATCAAGAGATTATATATATATATATATATATATATATATATATATATATATATATATATATATATATATATATATACAGCGTGTTCTACAAGCTCTATGACAAACTTTGACAGAAGGTGGGTTGCTTGATTTTGAACATATTTTTTTTGAAAAACATGGGTCCGATTCGTTTTTGTTTAGCAGTCACAAGCATTTAACCTTTATGAACAATTAATAATGAAAATTTAAATTAAATGATAATAACAAAACTAAATACTATAAAAATTGTTCGAAATGTCCACCCTCAGATTGAATGCAAGCCTCACATCGACGAACTAAAAATTCGGTCACTAGAAGAATGAGATTTGGATCATTTCTTATTTGGTTAGCTGCATCTTGAATTCTTTCAAGTAACAGCTGCTGGGTAGCGATTTCCACATGGTAGACCAGCTGCTTCATGTGTCCCCATAAATAAAAATCCAGAGGATTCAGATCGGGTGAACGAGGTGGCCATGATATTGGACTTCCTTGACCTATCCATTTATTCGCAAAATGTTCATTTTGCAGCTTGTCTAGCGTTACCATTGGCATGCCCATATGCAATCATATCTGCATATTCCTCAATGGAGAATAAATGCATTTTTCACAATTTCACACGAAATATCTAATAAAAAATTAAAATGACACTAACAATAATTATTGTCATAACAACCGATATTTCTAATTATCAGCCTACGTTTTTTATTGGAGCAGGTGTATATTTTATGAGTGTGCATTGTTTAACATGCTTAGTGACTTTCTGTTACTTACTGGTTGAAAAAATTACGATTCTTCAAATGCTTGTAACTTCTAAACAGAAACGAATCGGACCCATGTTCATTAAAAAAAAATGTTTAAAATCAAGTGACCTACCATCTGTGAAAGTTTGTCATAGAGCTTGTAGAACACCCAGTATATAGTTATATATATATATATATATATATATATATATATATATATATATATATATATATATATATAATAATATATATATATATATATATATAAAAATATATATTTATTTTTTCAGACATTACATATATGTATAACACACGTCACATACTATATATATATATATATATATATATATATATATATATATATATATATATATATATATATATATATATATATATATATATAGACATTTGAAAGCAAAATGCTACAAATAATTTGAATAATATACATCAATATATATTTTGTTATTTTATTTGTTCCTTGAGGTTATATATAAATAAAGAAATTCAAATGAATAATGAATCTTTCACAGTAGTCATTTGTCGTTGTATTTTAAAACACCGGCATGCCTTGTTATTGCTTTTAATTGAAGTATAAACGGACATAATGAATTTCATTGTTTTCAACTAACCGTCCATAATACATTAGACTCAAGGGTTTCCAGAAATTATCCTCATTGAGCGTTTGTCGTCCAACTCGGCAATGAGACGAGTTCAAATAAATGAATAAATATATCAAAGAGCAGATGACGCGTGCTATAAACCTTTTGGTCCATATCAGCCAAGTTCAAGATGATGAAACATGGGTATTGTAAAAACAAACGCTTGTGCAGCAGAGCTGCGTCAATCAGGCAGTTCTTTCCTCTTTCATTTTTATTGTTTTTCGCAAAACTATAATACTAGCATAAACGCATGAAATTTCTAGGACAAAATTGGGGCAGTGAGAAAAAACCTCTGAATCTCCCTAATAGTAACTCCCTTATAGCTTGTACTTTCCTACTTAATCCTCGTACCAAATATTCACCCTCTAACTCAGCTAGCAGAAGCTGTGGAAGTAAACAAACCCGCAAAACGTACAAATTTCCAAATCTTTGCTCAATTTGGAAGGAGTTTAGGGATGCAAAATAATCTATAAAGCCTTTGGAGACCGAAATTCCGATGTTGTGGGCAATTAATTTCCACATATTTTGCGCCAGTTTTGAAAGTTCTCTGCTTTTGCACCTCTCCGCCACTTCCTAGCCCAAAGTTTGAAGTTGTCAAATTTAATAGTTTTGTTGTGCACAAGAAACAACCCAGATACCAAATGTCTGATAATTTGGTATGAAGGTTGGCATGAAGGGTTCGAAATTATATATATATATATATATATATATATATATATATATATATATATATATATATATATATATATATATATATATATATACAGTGCTTTCATGATGAAAAGAACAAATTTATAAAAAAAATATGTTTCTATTTTGTTTTAAAATACTCGGACAGTGAGATTTGTATTTTTATTTGTGCTTTTTTCGCAATAAAAATTTTGTATACAGGGTGTCTCATTCAAGAGCTATGGCTTTGTCATTAGTTTTTTTAAAGGTAATACCCTGTATATTATTTCACTTTACAATTCTACGATAAATTCTTATCACTTTTTGTGAACATACCATATGCCTCAACTTGATGGATTCCCAGATTATAACGGAGATAGTGGAGCACCTGGAGATTTAAAATGTGGATTAAAAGTACAAAAAAAAATTTAGGTAAACATTGTCATTAAATCTGAAGAATGAAATTTCACATGTACCATCTGAATTCATTCACTGGTGCTGTATAGTCCGCAGTTTTCACGTTTTTAACGCTCCAGGCACTACACTACTTCATTGTTTAAGAAAATGCAATTACTTGAGAGAGAACGTATTGAAGTACTTATGATGATTGGTTTTGGAGATAGGGTGCGTTCACAAGAAGAAGTCTGCAATCTATTCAATGAAAATCATCCTGATCGTCCGCCAATTACTAGATCGACAGTCAGCAAAATTGAATCAAAATTCAGGAGATACGGCCACGTTAGAGATTTACCTAAAGGAAGACCACCGAGAGTATCTGAAGAAACAGTGCTGAACGTTCTACTAGAAACCCAAGATAACCCTCATACATCCATTACTACAATTTCCAATAATTTCAATTTATCAGTAGGGTCCGTGCATAAAATACTTAAGGTAAATAAGTATCATCCCTATAAAATTAAGCTGGTACATGAATTATTAGAAGACGATTTTGACCGCAGAGTACAGTTTTGTGAGCAGATTCTTGAAATTCATAATCAACATCTAAATTTCATTACAAACATAATTTTTTCTTTACTTTAAATGGCCACGTCAACAGACAAAACTGTAGGTATTGGGCGACCGAGAATCCTCATTGGATGCAAGAATGCCACACACAGCGGCCTCAAAAAATTAATACATGGGCAGCGATTGTTCGAAATCGTATAGTTGGTCCCTATTTTTTTGAAGGAACACTAAACGGAGAGGACTACTTGAACTTTCTCCAGTTCGAACTCATTCCGGCTTTAGCTGTTTTGTTTCCTAACCCACAAGATCCTGACATACCTAATAACGAGATATGGTTTCAACAAGATGGGGCACCTCCTCACTATTCAATCGCTGTTCGACAATTTCTTGATGCAACTTTTCCCAACAGATGGATAGGACGGAGAGGTCCGATTGAGTGGCCGACAAGATCACCGGACATAACCCCATTGGATTTTTTCTTATGGGGTTATTTGAAGTCTAAAATTTATTTGAATAGACCAAATAATATTGATGATCTAAAAGAGAGAATCAGGCAGGAAATAAGACTTATCAGTCCAGAAGTAATTGAAAATGTGCAACGGGAAACATTGAATCGACTTCAAAAATGTCTCGAAGTAAACGGACAACAGATTGAACATATGTAAAAATTAAATTAGTAATTACATTTGTGTGTTTTCATATCGTACCTCTCATTACCCACTATCTCCGTTTCTGGCAATCCATCGAGTTGAGGCATATGGTATGTTCACAAAAAGTGATAAGAATTTATCGTAGAATTGTAAAGTGAAATAATATACAGGGTATTACCTTTAAAAAAACTAATGACAAAGCCATAGCTCTTGAATGAGACACCCTGTATACAAAATTTTTATTGCGAAAAAAGCCCAAATAAAAATACTAATCGAACTGTACGAGGATTTTTAACATGAAATAGAAACCTAATTTTTTAATGAATTTGTTCCTTTCATCATGAAAGCACTGTATATATATATATGTATATATATATATATATATATATATATATATATATATATATATATATATATATATAGATAGATATATATATATATATATATATATATATATATATATATATATATATATGTATTAGGCATCAAAAATATTTCGAAAATCGTGGTTTTAAATTGATGAGAATCAAAATTTCAGTATCACGTATATATAGTTATATAGGTGTATACCTATATGAATATTGGTATATATATTTGTTTTTAGTTTGAAAAAGCAAACTCAATTGTAATGAAACATTTTTTCTGGCAGTAAATTCAGAAGTTCTGTGTAGTAAGGTGTAAGGTCTGTTTTCACTTCACGAATATCGAATATCTAAATGAAATGTAAAAGTATCATGAGGTATATTATATAAAATTTGAAAAAATTATAACAAAATGAAAGAATTATGTTTGAAATTTGAGTAAAAAAATTTTAGCATTTGGTTCTTTTCAATTTATTATACCCAACTAAGAAAATAACTTGTTTTTCATCATAATATCTGTGAATACTTCAAGCCAAAAAACTTGTCCTATATGAACATGGGAATATGGTTATTTTATAACATATGTGCAATTCTTCTACGAGTTCTATACTGAATTTTTGAAAATATTCACATTTTTCCTTTGAAACGCTCTTTTACAGTCACGTTTTACTACGAAATAATTACTAACGAATTCCTGTATGTCAGCAAACCATCTCGAGGAAATGTAAAATGAGAACCTGCTTATTTCTTTCAACTTTTAGTTAAGTCTAATTATGTTTCAGAGAATAATTAAACTCTGTTTCATGATTTTATGCAAACATTAATCTTCTACTGTCTTCGCAAAGTAGTTTTCTGAGACCTTAATCGGAAATGAAAATTTAATTATGACCTACTATAATGTCTCCATGTTGTTACTGTCGGCCTCACTGCGTTCAGCCGACAAACATTTAGTCTCGCCACAAAAAGTATCACTGTTACTGCTAATAAAACAATATACTATAATCAGTATATAAAACTATTGTGCCGATTAAACAAGGGAATAATTCTAGGCGTTTGCTCAGTTGACCATCTCCGTGTAAGTCGCTTCCCGATATAATACGCCCTTTTCAAGTGTCCATCAGGAGGCACTTTGCTAAAAAGGTCTCAGTTATTGTATGACTCAAATGTCATGAACGTCGGTTGAATAGAGTCTTAGTTAAGCGTGTTTGTAACTTGTGACTCTAAGGAAGTGCGTTTCAGTAAATAGTTGTGATAGCTAGATACTATCCATATTTGATTAAACAGTTGTGAGGATATTTGTTATTGGATAACGTGAGGTTCTTTGTGATATATTGCAGTAAAATGTGAGATATAATTTTGAATTTAATCATAAAAATGAAATCAATATTTCACTATTGCACAGTTTTAGGGTTCCGTACCAAAATGGTAAAAACGGAACCCTATTACTAAGACTTCGCTGTCTGTCCGTCCGTCCGTCTGTCTCCAGGCTGTATGTCAAGAACAGCTATAGCTAGACAGTTGAAATTCACAAATTATGTATTTATGTTGCCGCTATAACAACAAATACTAAAAACAAAATAAAATAAATATTTAAGGGGGCTTGCATACAAAAAACCCCATTACTTGCCTAATTTTGCTCGATATCGATAAAAGGTAACAGGTAGACCAGGCACGTATCCAGGGGAGCCCCCCCCCCCGAAATCCCGAAATTTGAAAATTTTTTCCATTCGATGTTCTTCACAGAAAAGTCTTCAGTATAGGATATTCTATTCTTTGAAGTTTGATTTTTTTGTCGACGGAAAGCACGTTTGGTGTCAATCGAACGTATCCTTATATTTTTAAATTATGAAAAGCCTGCCTGCCATGTTAAGTAACACGACTTTTTACATCTCACATGTGGCAGCATTGAACAATATAGTTCAATTGTACGAATCGATTCTGATCAAGACCTAGGGATTTTTAGCTTCTTATGTTGGACTCATCGAACAAAAACAAATAAATCACTGCACGTGAGTGTTATGGGTTTGTGTTCAATCCAAGCTGAAACTTCTTTAAAACATCATAGTAGCTGTTTATTGTACACCTTGTACTGCATCTTTTTCTTGCACAATAAACAATAATAGATTAAACGTCACGTACTGATTTGAGATTGATGTGTGATTCGCCTTACCCTGAATTTATTCAAATAAGTCCACAGTTTTGAGTGATTTTCGTCTTTGAGTGTGTCCTATGAAATATTTCGCAGGCACTGAAACGAAATTGAAATGCCATGTCATTTAAACGAAACGATTTGGAAATTTGGGATTCCATACTCAAACGCGAACTGAAAGCATTCATCATTTCCATCGTCATCCACGTATCCAATATCTAGGAACCACATGCTTTTTATAATTTTTCGTAAGAGTGTGAAATGAAGAATTTCCAAAACGTTACGCGATTTTCGTATTTTCGTGTATTTTGTGCACAAATGGAAACTTAGGAAATATATATTTGATATTAGACATAATTCTTTTTACATTCGCTAACAGTATTATTGGAACGTAGTTCCTTATGGCAGGCTTGGAGGAGATAGGGATTTTACTGCGGAACCAGACTGAAAAATATGAGAGACTAAAAGTATGACGGAAACAGATTGACGGAAAAAGACTGACGAAAGTCACGCTTTTAGTTAACACAAGCGAATATTGTATACCTTTCTCTTTCTCCCTCTTTCTTTCCGTCCTCTCATCCCTTCTCTTTCTGATCCCACTCCGCCACGTCAATCACCAATGCATAATATGTATTCATGAATTCATGTACAAGCAACTAGAAAACGTCAGATGTGAAACATCGAAATAAATTTGTATGAGTTAAATGCATAAAAGAACAGATTACGCCAGGAATCAGATATGGCATAATGAAAAGCTTTACAAATTAGTTCCATAAAATAATGACTACGTATTGTAGGTTTATATTCAATTATATAGCGTGGCCATAAGTTATCCTCTCGTTATATACACTCTTGCTCCTAAACTTTACATTGCTTTGACGACCGGGTCGTCTAAGTGCTGAACCCCAGTGTGCCGTATTTCTGGGTTCGAATCCCAGAGGTGACTCCTGGTTTTTTTCACTTTTTTATTTAAAATCTCGTAAGAGCTCTTAGCCTCACATTTCAATATTAATTATTTCAACTTGTAGTAGTATAAGTTATCACTTCTGTCTTGCGCCCCGACAAGCACCGTTTCTTTTCTCATATGAAGAAAGATGCATAAGTCAGACTCTGATACTGAAACTTCCAGCTATGCGTATAGCAGTTATTTTTTATCAGATGAATATTTAACCCCTTACTGCATACAGTGCCAGTTTGGCACATCTCACACAAATTCCATTTTCAAAGTCCCCCATGCGTTATCAAAGTGTACCAGAAATGGCACACTCGATACTTTAACGATACTTTAACGCTGAATAGTCGTATACGCCCTCTATCTCATATTTTCATACAACTATCACTTCCTATCAGCTGTTTAACAGGTCTGTTCGTGATCAGGTGACATTGCCAAAAAAAAATTTTTTAATAATATTGTTGTGAAGTAAATATTGGTACACAGGTAAGTTACTAGTAGTATCATTCAATTAGCATTGAAATAAAATATTGATACAGGAGGGCAAGAAATATCAAACCGTGCACCGGATTCGTTTTTTGAACACCCTGTGTTTTATGATGATGAAAATCGGTACAGGTATTTTTCAGGTGCTCTTGATTCAGAATTCATTATTATTTTTTGTAAAACTAAATCCCTAATAGTTCTTTTTGAAATATGGGTCAATATTTGAAATATTCACGAAATACTCAGTTGTATTTTCACTTTGATGATAAATAATAAAATTAAATAAATATTTAAGGGGGGCTTGCATACAAAAAACGGCATTTCTTGCCTAATTTTGCTCGATAAAAGGTAACAGGTAGACACTTGAAATATTCACAAAATACTTAGTTGTATATTTACTTCAATAATAAATACTAAAATTAAAATTAAATAAATATTTAAGGGGGGCATAGTCAATGGTACGGAACCCTTCATGCGTGAGTCCGACTCGCACTTGGCCGATTGTTTAGTTGTATTTTCCTCATATATATTAGACTGTAGCACTGTATCGAAAGTAGTTTTCAAATCCGTTTTATACCTCTTGCATCGCCCTTTCTAGAGCTGTTCTAGAGGAAGAACGAATTTCAGTAAATTCTGTCGAAATGTTGGCAACTACAAACTTTGGGGAACGAAGTCGCGAGAACGTGCATGAGCAGAAAATTTTCAAACCTGTGGAAAAAAATTGTGAAAATTTATTATGAACAACATGTCCGGCATTCAGCCTTTTAAATTTTTGGAGATCGAAAACCAGTTCTCGAAGGCGAAATGGCAGTCTATTATTTTTCATCTTTTGTAGTGACCATATTGATATTTTTAACATTTACCGCTTCAAGGATGAATGGGAATATCTGTGCACTGTGAGTCATATAGTCAGCTCTACTAGAAGGTTTGTTCAACTATTCTTCTATGACGGTTCTTAATTGATTGGGCCGATACTTGATGAGAATCCATTATAATATCGTAAATAAATCCTCACGGTTTTTGATTTTCACTATATTTTGTTAACATGATAATTGTTTTGCCAATACACAGTGGCGTCTTGCCAAAAGAATACACAATAAGAAAGAAACCTTAACGTAATCACATAGCAGGTAGAAAGTACAAACTGTTGACATGGGAAAACACAATAGGCACAAATATTCAATATTACATCTAGAAGAGATTTAACAACCGTGAACTACTCATATCTAATTGGTCATTTAACAAATTATTGGATTGTTTCATACTATTAATTTCAAGAGCTTCTAATAAATTGAGTTTATAGCATTTCTTTTCTATATGTGATATTTCAAATTCACTATTAAAACTATGATTTTGTTCTAGGAGATGTGATGCATAAGTAGAATCTAATTTTTCCTTGTCATAACTTTTATGTTCTGATATTCGACTTCCAAAGTTCCTGCCAGTTTGCACAGCTAACTTGTGATTCATGTCCTAAAGTATATGTTGGCCAAACTGGCAGAAACTTTGGAGTTCGAATATCAAGAAATTACGACAAGGAAAATTCAGATTCTACATATACATCACATCTCCTAGAACAAAATCATATTTTTAATAGTGAATTTTAAATATTACATATAGAAAAGAAATGCTATAAACTCAATTTATCAGAAGCTCTTGAAATTTATAGTATGAAACAATCCAATAATTTGTTAAATGACCAAGTAGATATGAATAGTTCACCGTTGTTAAATCTTTTATATGTGAAATGAAATATAACCAGCTCCGCTAGGAGGTTTGTTTGATTAGTTTCAAATAAATGTCCTAGTTCACTTCATTTTATTGCCACGAACGTGTATCGATAACACGAAGAATTCTGTTTTCTATTCATTTGCTACCTGTAAAAGGGATAAAATTGGAGCGCTTGTTACTTGCGGCGTGTGAATGTTGAATTACATCGAATTGATGTATCAACTTTACTCTTGCTTAGCGAATATAGTAACTACCTTCGGGTGTCAGGACGTACGAGTTCTCGTTGCCGAAATGTTTTCTTCTATCTGTAAGATGTGGTTCATTTGTTTCCGACTGGTGGCGCTGTGTGATATTTATATGCCATATAGTTACTGGAAGGAAAATATAACGCCGTTGGAAATATTTGGTTGGTCATCACTTTCGATGGATGGATGATACTGATGAGCCCCAAATAAGGGCGAAACAGACTGTCTATCATTTCCATTGATTGTGATAAACAACTTAATGTTTCTAACATACACCATCCAAGGTATATGGAGGCATTTCGATGTTTCGTGAACTCGTATAACCAGCTCCGCTAGGAGGTTTGTTTGATTAGTTTCAAATAAATGTCCTAGTTCACTCCATAATATATATATATATATATATATATATATATATATATATATATATATATATCTATATATATATATATATATATATATATATATATATATAGTATATATATATTATATATATACTACAATATTATATATATATATATATATATATGGTATATATATATATGAAATCATATATATATATATATATATATATATATATATATATATATATATATATATATATATATATATAGGTATATATGTGTCTATGTGTGTGTGTGTGTGTGTGCGCGTGAAATTTTAACAAGCTGCATTGGATTATGAAGATTTCATTTCACTACATCGAATTAAGTGTTTGAATTTTGAGTTAGCCCGTCATGATGTTGATATTGTGTTTTATGTCTCTTTCCTCTAGAACATCCGACCTGACGTCTGTATCAAGTAATCTAAAACCGTCGTAGGGCGTATGGTCGCTATATAATATTACCGCAGCCGTGTAAACACTAAAAGGTTTCCTTTTACGAACATAAAATGAAACGAAACAGCCAGACAGGAAAGGGGTTTTAATCTTCATAATAATTCCCGAGTATGAGCGCCGCATCGATTCCAGAGAAAATAACTTTATAAGCAAGAAGTGACGGTATAGTCTTCTGAATATTAATCGGATTGTTTATTTCGTATTCTTGAACACCCTTCGATGTCAGTGCTTGTTTACAAGTTCGGCGGTTAGGTGTTTCAGTGTTGTTTAATGTCCAAGTTTTTCTGGTTACTATGCTGAAGTTTTGTTCGCCAAATAAACATAGGGATTATGCGGTACGTTTGAATATTTTGTTATTATTTGAATACGTTTTGTGCCATAAGAAACTCCTGAGTTTTTACTATAATATGAGAAAAGTTTTCAGTCAGGAACTTATAGATATAAATTGTTTTTATTTTCTATAGCAGAAATTTATTTGGAAATATGATTTCTAATGAGTTCATCTCTAAAAAAGCTAATTTACTGAAAAATTTTGGAAGATATTCGGAGACATTTTGATCGCTAATTATTAATATGAGGACTTTGAATATATTTGTTGTATATCCCATAAAATACATACTATTGCATTGTATCGAAGGAAAACAGTCTGGTGCGGGAGTAGTTTTTCTTTTTAGACCTCCTAGACCACGATTTTCGGAAAATTTTTCATGTCTCATATATGTATATATATATATATATATATATATATATATATATACACGACACGAAGAATTCTGTTTTATATTCATTTGCTGTCTCTATAGAGGGATAAAATTCGGAGCGATTGTTTCTGGCGGTGTGTAAATGTTGCATTACATAGAATTGATGTAGCAACTTCACTCTAGATTAGCGAATATAGTAGCCACCTCCAGGTGTCAGGACGTACGAGTTCACGTTGCCGAAATGTTTCATCTATCTGTAAAATGTGGTTCATTTGCTTCCGACTGGTGGCACTGTGTCATATTTATATTCCATTGTGTTACTAGAAGGAAAATATAAGGACGTTTGAAATATTTTGTTGGTTATTAATATTTCTAACATTTAGCGTCTAAAGGTAGATGGAGATATTTCGATGTTTCGTGAACTCCGTATAACCAGCTCCGCTAGGAGGTTTGTTTGGTTATTTTTAAATAAATGTCCTAGTTTAATTCATTTTATATATATATATATATATATATATATATATATATATATATATATATATATATATATATTTTATTTTTTATTATTTATATATATTTTTATATATATATATATATATATTTATATATACATATATATCGAATCTATTAGACAAAGTAATAACTTCTATAATCTTAAGCGTATCAAAATATAATTTCACATAGGTAAATGGTAAGAAATATTCCCATATTTTCCGGTCACTTCCGTTTTCTGGAAATGACATATATATATATATATATATATATATATATATATATATATATATATATATATATATATATATATATATATATATATATATATATATATACTTATATAGGTTTAGAATATCACTCAACTATAAGTTATTTTTATTTGAAATAATAATCGATATCAATATATATATATATATATATATATATATATATATATATATATATATATACTTATATAGGTTTATAATATCACTCAACTATAAGTTATTTTTATTTGAAGGAATAATCGATATCAATGAAAATCTCACGAATGTTTTATATCTATGTTTAAATTAAGTGCGTTATAAATTGATATGCATCATACAATGTAGTATCTGTCAAAGAAGAAACTAAAATAATTTAGTATTTCGATCACGCAATATTCAGTATATTGAGAGGAAACTACACTAATTAAAAACTATTTGAGTGAATTTGTATTGAAAAAACATATTTGTATTATATTTAAAAACGCAGAGTGTACTGATAGTAATTTTGAAAATCCGATAATGATTCAAAGAACTTAAATATAGCCGCTTAATTCTTGTTGAATGTGCTTAAAATAATACGCTTAGGCAACACAACAAACTAGTATACTGCTTCATTCGTTACAGGTTAACTCGAATGGCAAGGCGGCGTTGAAAGGTGTACAAGAAGGTGATATTATCTCTTCGATTAATGGCCATCCTACTACAAATTTCACATGTTCAGAAGCTCATAGTTTCATAAAAAACTCAGGAGATAATCTCAAATTGGAATTATCGAAGTAAGTTTACCAATAATAAGTAAAATAATGAGGCCTCGGTAGACCAGCGGTAAGGTGAACCGCCTTATACCGTTTGTAAACCGAGGATTGTGGGTTCGAGTCCCACCTCGCTCTTGGGTGTTGTGTGTGTCCGGAATTTAGTGGTTATTTATGATTGAAATTTGTTGGGTAATGTACATAGTTTACAAGCCCATTGGCCGTTCGGAACCGGCGGTAAACTGTAGGTCCCTCGAGTTAAAAAAAAAAAAAGTAAAATAAAATCGGATCACATAGAAAATTATGTTTGGATTATTTAATAATAATTTGCTTCAATCTATATATAACTAATTATCCACATAAAGTGGATTATTCACTGATTATAATATATATATATATATATATATATATATATATATATATATATATATAAATATATATATATATATATATATATATATATATATATATATATATATATATATATATATATATATATATATATATATATATATATATATATATCAGAATCATACATATAAACAGTGTGGGACAAGGTATCAAGTGGCATATTTCGAAGTATTACAATCATTCTTACAAGCATGCTGAAGTTCTTATTCTACGTGGTAACGAACTTAAATATCCCAAGTAGTAGATATTAATATCCTTGTTCAACATTTTCGCAGACACTGGATTGCTAGGTTGAACGGCCGCCAAGATCACCAGATTTAAAACCATTGCACTTTTTCTTATGGGATCATTTGAAAATTGTTATTTGAAAAAGGAACGTTATGAATAATGATAGCATTTGTTGAAATTACCCATGAAACGTTGCAAAATATCCGGAAAATGTTTATTTTGATATTTAAATTTCGATTAATAGGTTGTTCGAATTGAAAATAGTTATTTAATAAACTAGTTTATTAATGACAGCGATTAATGGTTGAGATATTTTAACGCGTGAGCGGAGCGAGCACGTTAATAGTTCGAGACCATTAATCGCTACATTAATAAACGAGTTTATTACAAAATTTTTCCGTCGACCTCATCATGAATTGAGTATAAATTCTTGATTGAAATAAATTTTTATTTTGCATGACAGATACACTTGACACAATATAAATTTCTATGTTCATTTCGATATATTTATATTCATGCTCCCGATGGAACAATTTGAGAAATTCATAGATGGAATATTAGACATGTGACATTCTGAATAGTTAACATTACCTACAATATCCGATAAGGAATATGTGGAACTGGTGGAAGCTGAAGTGTTATTTACTTTCGAACGATTATTGCATAAAATTTTTTCCGCAGTTTCTACTTTATTTTGTATAGAGTTAAATTTTTCGATTTGAATTATGAATTCCTTTTCTCTGTGGAATAATAGTACATACACAGAATAATTCAACTATTCCGTGCTGAACACTTCTGTGTTTGGTTGCCCATGACAATCATACATTAAAATAGGAGAAATTGCACATTAAAAGGGGTCATTAATGATCAATTTCGTGTACGTTGAAGTAAGCTTTTATTTAGAGGTCGACGGAAAAGGTATTTTTCAGTTATTAAACATTATTTTTCTAATTGCTTTCACACTTCTTGTTATATTGGTAGTAGCTTTGTAATAGGTACTGAGATTAACTACATTTAGGCCAGTCAGTTCAGACATTGAAAATTAAAAATTCAACAATAATTCCAAAAGTTTTTGAACTTTGGTCAAAAGTTTTGCAAATTGCATGAAGTTCCGAACCGCGTTTGTTGGTCAGTTTATCAAAGAAAAACGTTAATTTTAAATAAAAAAAATTTTCCTTAACCTTCAATTGGTTGCAAATTGGATACGTGATATGAAATAAAATATTTGATACTACTCCAAGTTTGCAGAACTTTTTTGGAATTTTTTCACAAGCATACAGCAAAATTCAATGTTATTGTAATTTTAACAATGTTCGGGACTTCGGAAAATGTTGCAAAATTTTAGTTTGTTTGTATCTCTTTCCCGACCCTACAATAAAGTTTGAAAACTTTTGGAATTATTGTCAATTGATTATCTAAACTGACTGGCCTAATTTGTTAATGGCCTCATTCAAAGAATACAGCAGCTTGAGAGAACTAACTCTTAACGAACCTCCAAATCATCAGATACAACGAAAGAAAATATATCGAGACGATTTTCTCGTCCTTACAATTCAGTCCGTAATTCTGGCAAATCACTTCGAATCGAATCGAATTCCGTCGAACCAATTCTACTCCGAATATGACCAATTACCTCTAATTTTGTACCCACACAAAGTAGCCTCGCCCTTCGGTACGTTTAGGATTTGTTAATCCCTCATGCGGAAATCCTGAGCCGTAACCGACGTGACATTACAATAAATTTTCGAGGCAAATTCAGCATGTGGAGCATTCGGTTATTCCACGAATCGTTCGTTCAATGAATTGATGGCCTACAATAATGGCGAAATTACCTAATCATCCAATTTGTTTGTTACAGCGATTCTGGGTCAGCAAGACAGCGTAGACGTAATAAGGCCACTACTATACACGAGACGAATTCGGAAACTTTGAAAAGTGAGTAAAGCGTAGGTACAACCTATTTGCGATTTGCGAATATTCAGCATCATTAATTTGCTTTTGCGGGGGAATAATACGAGGATATATTGAAAAATTAGCCTACTATAGAACCAAACAAAATTTCAATGTCAAAATATTTTATTACTCAACATATTCTCCTCTTAATTGTATACATTCATTACAGTGAACCTGCAACGTCTCTAGACCTTTCAAAAAAAATGTTTCTTCTTGCTCTGCAAACCAGACCTCCACAGCTTTTATTAATTCCTCGTTGGAAGAAAAGTTACGACCTTTTAAACTTTTTTTCAGTTGAGGAAAGAGATGATAGTCGGACGGAGCCAAATCTGGTGAATAAGGGGGGTGTTCTAGTAATTCAAACCCTAAATCACGAATTTTTTGCATGGCAACATGAGATTTGTGTGCAGGGGCGTTGTCCTGCAGATAAAAACACCTTTGGATAGCTTTCCACGTCTTTTCTCTCTAATTTTTTCCTGTAGAGTGGTCAGTAATGTCGAATAGTAATCTCCAGTTATTGTTCTACCCTTATCCAAAAAATCAATCATGATTACTCCATGACAATCCCAAAAAACTGAAGCAAGAACTTTTCCAGCAGATTTTTGGACACGGAACTTCTTAGGTCTTGGAGAACCGGAATGTCGGCATTCCATCGATTGTTGCTTTGTTTCTGGATCGTAGAAATGTACCCAAGTATCATCCATAGTAACAATTTGGTTAAAGAAGTCTACATCTTTCTCAAATCGAGCACAGATCGAACGCGATGCTACTACCCTTGCACGCTTTTGGTCAACATTCAAACATTTGGGGATCCATTTTGCAGCAATTTTTCTCATGTCCAATGTGACGTGAACTATTTAATGAACGCGTTCGTATGAAATATTCAGTGCTTCAGATATCCGTTTTAGCCCAATTCGACGGTCTGTTAAAATCATGTCATGAACTGCATCGATATTTTCGGAGACTGACACAGAAACTGGCCTTCCCGATCGGTCATCATCTTCAATGGAAAATTCACCCCTTTTGAAGCTTGCAGTCCAATTTTTCACGGTCGTATACGAAGGACATTGATCACCAAGGGTATTAAGCATATCTTCGTAAATCTGCTTATCTCTTAACCCTTTTAAATACAGGTACTTGATGATGGCTCGATACCCCAATTTTTCTATTTTCACAATTTCGGTGGACATATTTTTTCTTTTAATTTATTTCGTAACTCTGGTTTACTTTTTTGACGTCGAACTTCACACTGACACTTCTAATAAGTTATTGTCCGTTGCTATGGTAACGCAATATTTTGTTTATGCAAGGAACTGGTCTAGGCTAACTAGATATCAATACATCCTCGTATGTAATTATGATATTTTTTTACATATCAGCATTATTTATTCAAACATTTTTGCTTCTTAGAGTTCCGTACCCAAAGGCTAAAAACGGAACCCTATTACTAAGACTACGCTGTCTGTCCGTCCGTCTGTCTGTCACCAGGCTGTATCTCAAGAACCGCGATAGCTAGACAGTTGAAATTTTCACAAATTATGTTTTTATGTTGCCGCTATGACAGCAATGTAATGTAATATAGTTGAGAGTCTGTATCCTTCAGATACGACCCTCTGATATGGCT